>JAHHUM010001911.1:0-114460 GCA_036173005.1 Crenichthys baileyi | reverse complement strand
TATAATAATTTTGAAAATTTTTAACAGATGTCGGTGACCCAATATATCTTAATAACTAACTAACTAAATAAATAAATAAATAAGAATACTTCTAAAAATCAATTTTACTTGCAATTTCAAAATTTGGCAATTTCAAAACTTATTTCGCTATTTGTTTTTTCCTTGTGTTTTCTGTGTTTTGCATGTGTTGTTTTCCACACATGCAATTTTCCTATGTCTTATATTGCTATTTTATTTCGGTTATTTGAGCTTCATATTTACCAAGCAGCAAAACAGTGCTTATCATTAAAGAATTAATGGTACATGTTCTCTGTGTTTACCTCAGATTTAACTATTTAATTTCATGGTAAGCTGTTTTGATGGATTTTATTCTCCCCTTTTTAGGTAAATTTATACATGGCTTCATATTTTTAGTTCAAGTAAAACACTAGCCACAAGTACATTATTGTTTCTAAAGTTTTCATTCAACCTCAAAAGATCATGGAAAATGTGTTTGCCATTCAAACAGGAATTCAAGTTTGCTGCTATAATGCTTAGATCTTAGAGAAACCCTTTCTGACACAACTTTGTCACATTATGTGATGTCAGATCACAGGTTGTATTATCATAACAGGCAGTTTTGTAAATTGTGGTGCTTAGAAACACTAGCAACTAGTTTCATATGTTATAAACTAGTGTTTAATTGAAATTGAAAAAACAGAATTTGTGAAGAAATTTCATAAATAATTTGATTTACCTGCATGGATCGATTAATTTGGGTTTATATTTATGTATTTTTGTTGTATCGCCTTTAAAGTATAGAGATGGAAATTAATTAGTGGCTAATTGAAGTTAAGGGCATCTCTTCTCTTATGGATGAGAGGTAGATGTCTGCCACTAATCCAATGTCAGATAAGAAGCTGTACAATAAAACACGGCAACATCAAACATGTCTTTTAAAAGAATTCTGTGTAGACTTTCCATAACATTGGGATAATTGCCATGTCATGTTAAATAAAAGGCTGGTGGATGACATGACTGAAATTTGATTGAATAGCGAGTATTTTTATTGAAAATCAAGTGTATTTTTTATTCTCTTTTCTTTTATATCAGTCAATGCAGAAAAAGTAAAAGTTCAGATCTGTTCCTTGTCATTCCTTGAATGTCTGTTTGCTACAGTGTTACTCTCATTTACCAAACTCAGATATAATATTCATATTCATTTTAAGGACTTTGTGTCATGTGACATTACTGTGCCTGATATGGCCCTAATAGTTCTGCAGAGTTGCAATGTTAAGAGACTTCTTTCTTCCCTGCGATCATATTTCAGTCCAGAATAAAAAGAGTCTCAACACATTGTCATTGAAAGTGGAATGAAAGAGTCATCTCACTGTGGGTCACAGTAGACAGAGGGTAGCATTACTGTACATCTGGTCTGTTCACTTAATGAAATAAAAGACTTTTGGCAGTTGAAATGATAGAAAAAATTCACAACACCTTTTCCTATGATACTTCATATGGACAAAATTTTAGATTTTACCTTAACAGTTTGTTAAAATTACAAACTCTGCACACACATGAAAAGGACTGCAGAATTATCATTTCAAATTCTATTGTATTTAGAGTAGTATGGCATAGTTTAAGTCCAATTTTCAGCTTCCGATGTAGTTTATGAAAAGCAATGTTTATTTGTAGTTTATTGTGAGTTTGAAGTTTATGTCTGCACATTTTTTTTTTACATCTCTATAACTTACTTCACTTTAACAATATATCTTTAAAGCTGTCCACTGTGACTTGGCTGAAATTTTGAAAAATACAATAAGAACAACGTAAATTTAAAGTAAGCTCACTAGGTACTTCTCTTGCATTGGGTGAAATGGCAGTTATTGTCTTTAATTCATCTTAATATAATGCTATACTGATTTAATAATTACAAAAATATTACACAAGTGATAAACTGTCAATATTTGTATGAAAACATAAGAGCATGTAATGCAAATTAATTAATTATCTAATAAAGCAGACCACATAAGCTTTATCTTTTACCTTACAGGAATCACTCATTTGGTTCTTATCTTTTGTATTAAAATATTAAACTAATGGACAGTATTAGTTGGCAGCAGAACTGCCAGACCTAGAGGATGAGGATCCCCTCCATATGCCCCAAACCTGCTGGGTGGGCATCTTCAATCCACAGCAAATGGGACACTTAAAGACCAACAGGGCAGACTCACCAGAGTCCCCAAGGTGAGTCCCCAAGGTTATCCCATCAACAACAGTCCCCACTGAGCTATCGGGATTGCAAAGGAAAGAACTCCCCATCCCTGGTGTGGGCATATGTGTCCATGTTAATATAGCTGTGAATGCATGCGTACACTTCCAAAGAAAATGAATTATAGCTGCATTTCAAAAAGTCTAAATGTTCATAGCTATAGTCCGGAAGTGGAATTTATCACTCACCAGCCATGCCCAGATGCCCGTAATAAGTCAAAACCTCAAAAAAAGTAAAAAAAATAAATAAACAATAGAATTGTTGTAGAGCTACCTAGCACTGTCAGAGAGCCTCCGGAAAAAAAGAGATGTTTGACCATAAAAACAGAAATAATGCACTTAACCGCAATTACCTTTATGCACACACGCGGGGCAACACTCCACTGCTGTACACAGAAGCATGTTGAAGCTTTTTTAAAGTTTCCTGTAGAAGATTGGGGCAAGCCAAGGAAATACCTGTAATATATGGTCTAGTCAGATGAGGTCATTACAATGTGCACTGTCTTACAGCATATGGTACTGGCTCACTTCATACAACTGAAGGAAAGATGAATGGAGAAATGTACCGGGACATTCCTGATAAGAATCTGAAGACGGCACAAGTTTGGACATTCTAGCAAGACAATATTCTCAAACACACAACCAAGAAAACTTTTATTGGTTTCAGGGAAAGGAAGTAAAACAGCTAGAATGGCCAGGTCAGTTGCCAGACTTTTATCTAGTTGAACATCTTAAAAAAGAACTCAAGATCAGAATCCTTAGAAAGGACCAACAGAACCTTCAAGATTTAAAGACTGTTTGTATAAAATGGTTTGTTTGAATGGGTCAAAAACACACCTGAGCAATGCATGTGACTAGATTTCTCTCTTTCTTAAAGTTGTCATCAATAGTAAAAACTTTTCCACAAAGTTTTTAACCTGTGAAGCCCTAAGGGTTTTAGAAACAATTTCTGCCTGAAATTACATACCTGAAATAAATCAAGTATAGCTCCACAGTGATATAGTCTACATGCAAACTTTTGGTATCTGTGTAAAGGTAAGACATAAAAGAATATTTTTCAAGTGGAAGCACTATTACAACTGTTACTATGTCTGACTTATTTGTGATCTACGAGCAAGAAGCGGGGTACACCCTGGACAGGTCGCCAGTCCATCGCAGGGTAACGTACAGGACAAACAACCATGCACACACCTGTTCACACCTAAGGGTAATTTAGAGAGACCAATTAACCTGACAGTCATGGTTTTGGACTATGGCAACAGACAGAGGCAACAGCTCTAACAACTGTGCCACCATACAACCTATATATATGCCAATAAAAGTTTTAGGAATGTATTTATAGAGAAAATGTTTTTTTTATATATAAACTCACCCACTATATATAAAATATATATAATATTATATATATATATAGATATATAATATATATATATATATAGAGAGAGAGAGAGAGAGAGAGAGAGAGAGAGAGAGAGAGAGAGAGGAGAGCGAGAGAGAGATAATATATATATGATACAGATGATACACCTGGCCCTGTCTTTTAAAGTTTACCCCTGTCTCTCTCCTAGTCATAGCTACTGGCTGAGCTTTTACTGTGACTAACTGTATGCTCTCTTTCATACTCTAGACTTAAAAACTGGCTCAGAGTTAATCTGTTTAGCTGTCTTTCTCTCCTAGATGAAGTCACTAAAGGAACTATAACTATTAATATTTCGCTTTTCTTTCCACAGAAAGTACTACAAGATTAGTGCTTCTGTGTTCTTTTATTGTCTCTGCTGTTGTGATTATGAATATGAATATATTGTTTAATATTTTATATTACTACTTTAATATTTTATTATATTATATTTTGGTCTGTTAAGGGTTGTCCTGTGAAACCCAGCCCAATAAGGCGGTGGTATTAGGACAAAATTGAAAGGGATGAGCCAAGCTCTGACATTATTGAACAGCAAAACATTGTACACACACAGAATGAATTCACACAATTTCTTAAAAAACAAGAATTTATTAACAAAAATAAGTCAACTCAAAGTCATACATATTTCAATCAACAAACTCTTTACTATGCTAACACAACCCAACTAAACTACCAAGCAGAATGAAAGAATAAGGAAGACTATAGGGCTATGTACAATATAAACAAGTGAATCAAAGATGGTTGAAAACCATGACCGAAAGAGTGAGGCTATATTACCATGCAATATTTATGTTTCAGAACCAAGGATTATCTTGAAGAATCTGAAAATGAAGTTAAGTTAGTCTTGGAACCAACTTAGGCAATAATTGGTATACCTACAAACAACCATTCACAATGCAAAATCAGAAAAAACATTATTTTAAAGAATAATTTGCTGAATAAAACCAACCTTCTGGATGACCAATTCACAATGGTGTTTAATTAGCTGCCTTTATTTATTAAAATAATATTTAAGGAAATATTATTTTGAATAAGAACCAAACATTTTGGATAAATGGGTCTTAATGGTGTTTAATTAGTTATCATGTTTAGTAATATAATATTTAGGGAATTATTATTTCCTAGATTGGAAACTAACAACGTTTCTGGATAAATGATCTTCAGCTGACTCATAAGTGGGCTTGCACGTGTTCCCAGCTGTTTGCGGTTGGAGCAAACAAAAGAAGCTTATAGCTGGTTACCAGAAACACACACCTTTAAAATACCACTAATAAAAGGGTTAAAATGCATAAGCATGGATGGCGTGTTATGGCCAATCTGTGTTTAAAAACCACCCTTTAAATAAAGTTTGTCTTAACTTTAAAAAAAAAAAACACAGAAGACATCCTTAGTGGAGTGCTAGTCTGCTAGCACTTACTGTAGCTGAGTTTCTCAACATAAACAAAAACAAACGTCAAAAAACGAACATAATTAAGATTATTTACCTCTAAACTAATCTTCTCTGCCCAAACACTCTTACGTGAACCGTGCTGAGGAGAAGTTATCTGGGGCGACAAAGTTGAGGAAAGCATCCACAGTGAACAAAGGGTTAACTTGCAGCTAACCTCTGTAGCTGTAGGATGAGGCGGCTTGTTCTGCCGGCCCAGGTTGAACTGCACGCAGAGCAGTGTGTTATGTTGCGGCAAGGGCGTTACTTTGGGTCTAGCATTGGGGGGATTCAGCTCTCTGCCTAGTTGTTTATGTATTGAATCATTTACTTTTGTAAAAGCAGTCAGGCTAATTTTGTGTTCTTGTTTTAGAAATTCATTCTAATGCTTTTACTGTGATTTACCTAACGTTCCTGTTTTCTGTGTATTTACTGCAGTTTTTCTGTTCCACATAAGTTCAGCAATTAATAAAAAGCTTACACAGAACCAAATATTTAACATTTTTAGAGCACTTTCATATTCATGAATGCTGCATTGTGGTATTTTAAAAGCTTCACAATAATTTGACTTGGTTTTAATTTTTTGCTAGTAGTTTAAGTGAAGGATGAAGATTAACAGTTTATAACTGATGAAAAAACATTTGGCTACAGCAGATAATGACACATTTTGTGATATTTAGAAAAAACTTTCTGCTCAGTCCATCCAACTAAAGTTGTCCTTAAACTATGTTTACAGTGGCTCATATAAATGTGCTTCTTTTCTCATCTATGTGAATGACTTTTTAAAATTTTACTGTCTCACGAGGCTCCGTTGTCATAAATTCTTACATTTATAAAAAGAAAACTGGTATAAATTGATTTTCTTAGATTTTAATGGAATGGTAACCCCCTAAAAACACATTTATTTTGATGTGTTTATTTGATGTGAGCTATCCCAACATTTCATTAAAATATGTTCCTCCTATAATGAACCTTTTGACTAAAGATCAGATATTTTTCACATCATGATGCAGATCCAGCTAGAAGCTCACAGAGAGGGTTCCTACTGTTTTATATCATGGCCAGGCCATTTATTTCTACCCGTAGGTCAGGTGAAAGTCCCTCATTATGACCCTGATGATGCTCATTAGTGAACCTCCACATCATGTCTTGCTGGGTATAAGTGATTAGCGCTAGCTTACAATTAGCCCATTCTGAGCCAGCTCTCAGGTTTAACGCTAACTTCAGTCTGGGTCAAGCCGCTCTGCTTCCACCTGTTCCTGGGTGCACACACCCACCAGGCTCCAACTCTCTTGCTGGCTCCACGGCTGCTCTGAAATGAGCCATCTCCCCTATTGTAGCCCTGTTTGATGCGCTCAGTGTAACTTTTCGGGTGATTAATGAGGCAGGCCGACGCTTCTGGACTGAACAGACCTTCTGGATTTGTTCAGAATTGACAACTTGCCAGTCTACCTGAGCCTGTACGCGTAGTTGCACAGTCACGATATCACGTGTGCGCAAATAACAACTTTTTGCCTTCTTTTCCTTTAGACTCATTGTCAGGTTGGGTAGAGCGGGCAGTGATTATATGGAAGAAAATAAAAACAAATCTGATCGTTTTTAATAAAAACGTGAAGTCTGTCATTTTTGGGCTTAACGCATCTTTTGAACAGTAATAAACTCCTAAATGTCTTCTTTCGTGAGATTCGGGTCTGTTCTGAAAACATCTGGAGCTTCAGCCCCAGAGGTCCAGGTGACAGGTCTAACAAAGCACCTGGGTACCACTGTATTTTGGAGCTAGTGTACATGCACTGTCATTCAGTGTGTCTGCGTGTACAGGCGTGTGTGAGTGGCGGAGAGAAAACTAACTTAACAGTACACCTCATTTTCATTTTTGCTCTTTTTACAAGGTGTTGTCGACCAACAGTGAAAAATCGTTGTCTGTCCGCTTTTTTGAGAGTACAACCACTCTCACCAGCGACTGAATCAAAAGTAAACTGTAAATGCTTGGTTGTTGGAAGATTTGTACATAAATTATCATTGTTTAGTTTAAGAAGGTTCTTTATCCTTATGATTTATCATTAAAAGACATTTTCATTTATTTAGTTTGGTGAACTTAGAAGTGGTTTGAATACTTCTCACATTTATCTTGAGTGTTTTATGAACTATTAACAGAATTCTCATCTTGTCTTGGAGTTGTGTTTGGGTGATTGCTATGCAGGCTGAGCAGGAACTTGTGTGCGTGCGGGGGTGCTCTGGGAAGAGGGCTGTTCGCACCCCAGCCAATCTTCGCGTCCTTAAGTGCCAGATGTGGACGTGTGTGCTGTATCAGTATCTGGATAGAACCAGTTTTAATCAGTAGAACTTGTATTTGTGAAACTGTGCATGGTCACACCCACGATGCTGTAACATGAGTGTTTGTTTTCCTTTTTTCAATAAAAGGCTGTGTTCAGGCAGCAGCCCCTTTGAGAGAAGGAAGTCACTGACTGTCTCTCCCTGGCCAGCCAAAGATAACTTTTGCCCCTTTTCCACTGGCTCGATTTGGCCAGTCCGGAACAGCTCCACACGACTCTGCACGTTGTGTGTTGCATTTCCATAGACCCACTTTTGCTCCGCTGAAGGGAACACCTCCTGGAGGCGCGGCTTTAAGCATCATGTTTCATGCTGCATAACTGCGAATGAAACACGTGGTGGTGGTTTTGGAGCACTACCGTTCTTCGCCAACCACCAATGTAAAGAAGAAGACCGAAATGCGTTACAAAAACAAGAAGTAACACGTCTATTGCCTGGGGATTAAATCTGCTCACTGTATTGACAATCAAATTGATGAGTAGGATTTTGACATCCATTTTATTATTATTATTAAAGATTTCACTTTCCCTTTAAGATACTTGGAATGATTTGAATTAGGTCCCATTTTATTTCTAATAGTTGTTGCCTATATGAATATTTAATGAATATTATTCATTCAGCTGCCGCTGAATATTGCAGTCTCCTATGATCGCCAGAAAAGCTTGCAGTTCGTCGTTGCTCCAAGGGGTGACTTTTCCGGATATCTGTGCGGACTCCATCATATGTTTCTTTCACTCGCTTGCACGTTTGAAAATGCCGGTTGTTTTTTTTACACTGGTCGACTCTTACGGCTGGCCGCACCCACGGCCAATCAGTGAACAGCAGTTTGTTCACGTCACGTACAGTACCAACTCGGCCTCGCTTAGCCCTGCTAAGAAGGAGGTACCAAAAAAGTAGGTACCGGTACTAAAATAACAGTAATGGAAATGCTCGCGAAGCGAGCCGAGTGGAGCTGAGTCGGGCCAAATCGAGACAGAGGAAAAGGGGCATTTGACTCGTTTGTGTCTTCATTTCATACCTTTTCTGAGTTTATCAAGGTAAGGTAAGGTAAGGTAAGTCTATTTATATAGCGCTTTTCAGTAACGAGACACTCAAACCGCTGTACATACAATTACAATACAATCACAAAGAAAATAAACACAGATACAGACAATGATACAGAAAATCAAACAACGGGTAATTTAAAAAAAAATAAAAATAAAAATAAAATAAAGAGAATAGAATGATGGATAAGAAAATGAAAGGAAAAATGGACTGAAAACGTAACTGATAATGTTTAGATGGCACAGTCAAAGGCCACTCTAAACAAATAAGTTCTCGGCGGTTTCGGCAGGGGTTCGGCGCTTTTACAGTTTTCTGGGAGTTTATTCCAGATTAGTGGAGCATAACAACTAAAAGCTGCTTCTCCATGTTTGGTTCTGGTTCTGGGTATGCAGAGTAGATTTGAGCCAGAAGACCTGAATGGTCTGGGTGGTTGATACACTGACAACAAGTCTGTAATGCATTTTGGTGCTAAGCAATTCAGTGATTTATAGACTAACAGAAGTATTTTAAAGTCTATTCTCTGAGCTACAGGGAGCCAGTGTAGGGATTTTAGAACCGGCGTGATGTGCTCCACTTTCTTAGTTCTAGTGAGGATGCGGGCAGCGTTCTGGATCAACTGCAGCTGTCTGATCGACTTTTTAGGCAGACCTGTGAAGACACCGTTGCAGTAATCAATTCTACTAAACATGAACGCATGAATTAGTTTTTCAAGGTCCTGCTGAGACATACAGGGGTTGGACAATGAAACTGAAACACCTGTCATTTTAGTGTGGGAGGTTTCATGGCTAAATTGGACCAGCCTGGTAGCCAGTCTTCATTGATTGCACATTGCACCAGTAAGAGCAGAGTGTGAAGGTTCAATTAGCAGGGGGAAAAAGCACAGTTTTTTTCTCAAATATTGAAATGCACACAACATTATGGGTGACATACCAGAGCTCAAAAGAGGACAAATTGTTGGTGCACGTCTTGCTGGCGCATCTGTGACCAAGACAGCAAGTCTTTGTGATGTATCAAGAGCCACTGTATCCAGGGCAATGTCAGCATACCACCAAGAAGGACCAACCACATCCAACAGGATTAACTGTGGACGCAAGAGGAAGCTGTCTGAAAGGGATGTTCGGGTGCTAACCCGGATTGTATCCAAAAAACATAAAACCACCGGCTGCCCAAATCACGGCAGAATTAAATCTGCACCTCAACCTCCTGTTTCCACCAGAACTGTCCGTCGGGAGCTCCACAGGGTCAATATACACGGCCAGGCTGCTATAGCCAAACCTTTGGTCACTCATGCCAATGCCAAACGTCGGTTTCAATGGTGCAAGGAGCACCATTGAAACCTTGGGCTGTGGACAATGTGAAACATGTATTGTTCTCTGATGAGTCCACCTTTACTGTTTTCCCCACATCCGGGAGAGTTACGGTGTGGAGAAGCCCCAAAGAAGCATACCACCCAGACTGTTGCATGCCCAGAGTGAAGCATGGGGGTGGATCAGTGATGGTTTGGGGTGCCATATCATGGCATCCCCTTGGCCCAATACTTGTGCTAGATGGGCGCGTCACTGCCAAGGACTACCGAACCATTCTTGAGGACCATGTGCATCCAATGGTTCAAACATTGTATCCTGAAGGCGGTGCCGTGTATCAGGATGACAATGCACCAATACACACAGCAAGACTGGTGAAAGATTGGTTTGATGAACATGAAAGTGAAGTTAAACATCTCCCATGGGCCTGCCCGGTCACCAGATCTAATTGTTTTATTGAGCCACTTTGGGGTGTTTTTGGGGAGGGAGTCAGGAAAAACGTTTTTCCCCCATATATCACGTAGTGACTTGGCCACTATCCTGCAAGAAGAATGGCTTTAAAATCCCTCGGGACCACTGTTCAGGGACTTGTATATGTGATTCCCAAGACGAATTGACGCTGTATTGGCCGGGAAAAGGGAGGCCAAACCCCCATACAAAAATTATTGTGGTCTAAAACCAGGTTTTCAGTTTCATTGTCCAAACCCCCCTGTAAGTCCTTTTTAAATCCTGGAGATATTTTTTTGGTGTAAAAAGGCTGACCTTTTTACTGTCTTTATGTGCCTCTGAAGGTTCAGGTCTGAGTCCATCACAACACCCGGGTTTCGAGCCTGACTGGTGGTTTCTAGCTGTATTAAAAACTGAAGCTGTGTGCCTATTTTTTAAACGCTCTTCCCCTTTTGTTTCAAAGATTATTACTTCAGTTTTTGTTTTGATTTCAGCTGAAAAGAAAATTTTTTTGCCCCATCCATGCACTGATTTTTTTCTAAGCATTTACCCACGCTTGAAGGGGTTTTTCATAGTCACCTGGTTACATCGTAACGTATAGCTGTGTCGTCTGCATAGTTATGATAACTTACGGTGTAAAATTTTATTAAAATCTGAGTTAGGGGGAAGCATGTAGAGTTTTAATAGAAGGGGGCCCTAAGATGGACCCTTGGGGAACACCACATGTGATTTTTTGTGGTCTCTGATCTAAGGTTACCTATTGCCCACAAAAAAAAGTCCCTGTCCCTTAAAAAGTAGGATTTAAAACCCAAATTGAGTGCGGAAAACCGAAAGGGCCCAACCCGCACTTTTTCCCAGGCGCTCTAATAAAATGGAGTGTTCAACAGTGTTGGAATGCTGCACTAAGGCCCAATAATAAAGAAAGGCACTGTGGGTTTTCTTCCACAGTCTGCATTTTACGGATGTCATTGAACACCCCCTTTGACAAGAGCAGCCCTCTGTACTGTGGTGACCGGGGAAGCCTGACTGGAAGACATCCGAAGCGGTTTTTGGTCATTGTTGGAAAGGGTTTTTAAAACCTGTTAAAAAACCCAGCTTTTTTTCAATAATTTTTACTGTTTAAAAGGGGGGGGTTTGAAATAGACTTGTAGTTTTGTAGATAGCAGCTTGTCCAAGTTGCTCCTTTTCAATAGAGGTTTTGATAATTGCTGTTTTTAGGGCCCCGGGGGAAAACACCTGACAAAAGGGATGTGGTTTTATTTTTGTGTTAAATCAGATGTTATTACAGGGGAACGCTTTCTTAAGGGAAAGCCGTGGGTAAAAGATCGAGGACAGCAGGAAGAAGAGCTTAGTTTGCTGTACGATTTCGTCCCAATTTTTTTTTTTATTTGGTGAAATTGGGAAATTTTTTTCAAAATCAGTTTTAGTTGGGGCCAACATTGGGAAAAGAGTTGATATGGATGTGCTGACTGCCCCTGATCTTTTGGGGTTTTTTTAGTGAAAAAGTTAGAAATTCATTGGGAGGCCCCTGGGGAAGTGGGAGTTCCGATGCTACAGTTACAGGAGGGGTTTTGTTGGGGCCTGTCAACCATGGCGAAATAAGGCACGAGCATTGTTTTTTTTTTTTGCTTTTGATCTCAGAAAATAAAGATTCCCCTTGGCATTTTTTAGCTGTAGGTTATATCTTTATAGTCCTTTTTTATAGATAATTTTAGAGAACCGGGGGTCCAGGGCCCTTTTGCCACCACCCCGCGTTCAGCTTTTTTGACACTTTCCCTTTTTTTTCACTTTTGACTGGTGGAGCACTTCTCCATGGAGACCTTTTTTTTCCCAAAAACGACTTTCACATTTTAATTGGGGCAATTGAATCAATGATGTCCGAGATTTTTTTAATGAAGTTATCTACCCGCCCATCTACAGTGTTTTTCAGGGCGAAAGTGGAGGTAGAAGTTAAATGGGGTTAAAGGGGTTTCAGCAGCACCGTCCTTAAAGATGCGGGTTTTCCCTTATAAAAGTCTGGGTTTTTGGGAAACTGAGTCATTGGAGATGATGCTTTCAAAATAACAGAAAAAATGGTCAGATAGGGCAAAATCAGTTACAGACACCTTGGAAAAGTTTTTTGAAACCCCGTGATTTATTAAGTCCAAAATATGTCCCTGTTTGTGCGTTTGCTGTTTAACATTTTTGGGTTGAGGTCAAACAAAATTTCTAAGAGTGTTCCCCCATAGATCTATTGCACTTCTGTCCCAATTGTGGAAATGTTTTTAAGGTCTCCCACCCAATAATTTTAAACATTCATAATCCCCAAAACTATCACAGATTTTAAAAGCTCATCAAAATCACTGAAAAAAGTTTGTTTTTTGGATGTAAATATTCAAAAACATGGTTCGGGGGGGGGGCCGGGCCTCTTTTCCCGGGAGAGCCCAAAATTCAAAATAGTAAATTTTGCCCAGAAATACCCCTTTTTACACTTTAGTAAATCTTTAAAACAAAAGGTTTGGGGGCCCCCCCTCCCCCCTTTTTTTGCTGTCTGCTCTCACAAAGAAAATTTTAGTTTCGGAGGTGTCGACTCTATCAGGGGGTGGGAGCTTCATTAAATTCATGTAACAATGTTTCTTTAAAAACATAACATCAAGATCGTGGGCCCCCCCGTAAAAAAGAAAAAAATCATTGATTTAAAAATGAATTTTCCCCCGATTGGGGTCTAATTTTTTCAATCGCCGTTTTATATGACTTAGTTGCTGAATTAAAATCTGGGGTCTGGGTTTACCCGACAGTTTATGGGCTTTTTTTTTTGGGGGTTTTGTTTTATTGTTTTTGTGTCTAAACGCGGGCATTTTGGAGGGAAAACGGGGGTTTGGGGGGAAACCCAAGGGTTTTTGGGGGGAGGGGGCGGGGGGTTTCATTAGCAGATGTGATGCTATTTTTTCTTTGGGAAATGTAAATAAAGAAAAACAACAAATTATTTATGCATTAAATTTTTTTTGTAAATCGGGGGTGATGTTTTATTTTTTGGAGGAGTCCTATTGAAAAAGATCAATTTTTTGGGGGGGTCCCTAACCCCCCCAAAAAACCCCCCCCACCGGGGGGGAAAATTTAAACCCCCTTAAATTTTTGGGGAAACCATAAAACCTTTCAGAAACCGTGAAAACTTGCCCAAATTTGGCGTTGTAAAAGACAGGGTCTTTTGCTTTGGGAAAATCTCTTTTCCGGGAAAACAGTTTGCTTCTGTAGCCTCAGAAAAAAATCCAAAAAAGGGTAGGCTTGTACCTTAATTTTCCCCCTTTTTATGAATTTTACCCGGATTTCACAAACAGCAAAATTTTCCATTACCTTAGGGCCAAAGATTGCAAAATTCGTTATGAACCACCTTTGGGTCCCTTTTGAAGATTATGTCTTTGCCAGCAAAGAGCTTTTTGCACTGTGTATCCTTTTCCCTTTCCCGTTCTGCTGGGGACCCCGCGTGGAAGAGGTCTGGTTTTTGGAAACCAGTGTTGTATAGTAACGAAAGGAAAAAAAACTTCGGTACACTTTAACCCTTTTATATTTTGGAGTACTTCTACTTTCCTGGTAAAAAGAAAATTTTTTATAAATTTTTTACTTTTAAATTCACTATATTTTCCCCAAATTAATTTTATCTTTTTACTCCGAACATTTTGAATGTGTGGTTTTTAAATTTCTTTTACCCAAAAAAAAAGGGGAGAAAAAAACGCAAGGGGTCTTGACCCCACCTACTGATTTACTGCAAAACAAAGTCCCTTTGTCTACTTTCCTGGGCTTTTTTCATCACCCCAAAAGGGTTTAACCCCGGTTTTTGCTTCTCCCATTTTAAAAACAAAGCAAGTCTCGCAATCAGCACCCGCCCATGGAGGAAAGGGGAACGGAGGGCCAAATGACTGCAACTAAATCCCGGGCACGACTCCAGGGACCCCCCCAGCTGGGGGATGAAGGCCCCCGGCCTTTTTTTATCACAAAAATTCCTTTTGTGGGTGTTAAAGATTCGTCGTTTCCCGGGGATGAAGAGTAAGGTTTTTATCCTGCCCAAAGGGGTGGAAAATTCTTTTTTTAAAAAAAAAACCCGGGCCCCTCCCCAAATTTAAGAAACACATCGAGGTAACTTCTTAAAGAATGGTTTTAATCCTCCTGTTTCAGTAACTATAGCTTGGGCCCCTACAGACACTATTGTGAAACTTGGAACAAACCCTTCCTGTAAAAAATGAACTTTGGTTTTTTTCATTGTTTTCAGTTTTCCCCAACTGGTGTACTTAGCTTTAGGCCCTAATGGGTTTTTTAGGGTTAAAAAAAGGCACCAGGAACCCCCTCTGTTTTAAGGGGGGGGAAAAGGAAACCATAGCGATACAATTTTTGACTCCAAATTTTAAAAAATATAAAGGAAAAAGGGTGCCAAATTTAAAACCACAAAACCCTTAACTGGGGCTTTCTCTTTAAAACTGGGGGAAAAAAACTTTGGGGTGTGCTTCCCGCTGTCCCTTTAACGGCCAAGGTTAGCCGACCCTTGGGAGTCCGCCCCCAAAAGACTTTTTCATGTGCCAAGGTTTAATACTGACCAGTTTACTTAAGTTTTCATTTGTTTTTAGATTTAAAAATGGGGTTTTGTTTGGGATTTATTTTTTCAACCCTAAGGAAATAGTGTTTTTTTAAAATGATGTTGGGTTTTGGCTCAATTTTTGTCCAAATTTTTTTTTTTTGGGGGCTTTTCAAGAAAAGCATCCGCATTTTGGTTTTTAGAAATACATTGAATTTTACCCCACAAAGTCAAAAAGGCCGTGGGGCCAACCCCCCCCCCGCCAGCAAGAAAGGCCCACAATTTTTTAAATCACACCTTGGCCATGACTCCTCGAAAAAGTGTTGAGGAAAAGGCCCTTGTCAAATTGTTGTACATTTGGGGCGGCGGGTCAAATTTCGTTTGCTAACCCCACTGATTGCTTTTGGGCAGTTTAGAAGGGAAGGGGTTTATTGGCCCTTCGGGCCCCTGGATCGACCCGGATAATCTTGAAAGGGATTTTTACAGCCTTTTGGGCATGCCGACAGCTGAGGGGATCCCCCACTTTTGATCTCTTGGCCAATGCGTTGAATGACATCCCACAGAATTCGAAATCAGAGGCAAGATTGTGAGGACAACCCCCTGACAAGGGGCAAACTTTGTGAAGGGGCTTTTCGAGTGTTTTTGGGGAGGGTTTTTGGAAAACAACAGATGAGAGGGGGAGTTGAAAATTGAAGCTGAAACGATCCGGGAAGGGTTAAAGGAGATACTGGAGTGCCTTTAGGAAGATGTGGGGTAAAATTTTACACTGCAGCTCTGCTGCATGAAGATGATGGGTTGGAATTCCAGCTGCCAAGACCCAACGCTGTGCTTGTCGTATTCTAAACCTCATCGCCAGGGGAAGACTCCACAAATGCAAACTACAGTGATGCATACAAAAAAGCTGCACCATGCAACGGTTTCCAAGTGTTTTTGGCCTGTGAACAAATGTGGAAGATCCCCACTTGCAGCAGAGATGGTTTGGGGGATGTCTGTTCTCTTCAACTAAAGGGCCCAAAAAAGAAACAAGGTGGAACTCGTTGTTCATGGTCTTGGAACGTCTCCTTCAGGGTTTGTAAAGAGAAAGGGGGGGGAGCCTTTAAAAGCTTTTGCCACCACGACCTAAGGTCCAATGTAAGTAGGGCCCTAAGGTTTTTTTTTTAAGTAAAAATAAAACAAGGGTGCAGATAAACCAAAAAGACAATGTGAATAACACTGTTTTATTATAAACAAAAAATTACTGGAATCTATCAGAAATATAAATTTTTATTCAGTTTTAAAATCCTTGGGGTTTCCATCTAACAAAAATCCAGTGGTTCTTCTTTTTTTTTTTCAACACAGGTTCTAACCCCCTTTCCGAAATCCCAAATTTTAAGGGAGTATGCTTTTCTGTAATGAGCCCTGTCGCCCAAAGGGAAAACCAACATACTGCAAGCAGAAACCAAAAGCACAAAAAAAATGGGTTTGGGCTAACTTCTGACAATTTTACCTGCTACAGATTAAGCTCCAAAGTCAAGTTTTCAGCTAAATAATTGCAGGCCTCTTGTTGATTTTTTAAAAGTTTTTGGGGATTCAGAACCGAATCGGGGGCACATGTTTCAAGGATGCCGAGCCGGTTTTTCAGCTGCAATTCTTTTTTCCCAAAATTTCCGAACAAACATTGGGGGAAAGGACTATGTTTCCACTATTAAAAAAAAGGGGAAGGCTTATACATTAATGAGTACACCGCATCTGCTTTAGTATGTTAGGGGGTTGTTGACATGCATGTTTACTGCATTCTTCAGCTCAAAAAACCATGTCAGTCCCCCTACCATGCGTTACTGTTAGGGGTGGGGGAAATTTTTTTTTTTACTAAAATTCACCAACACATAACTTGGCACCATCTAAAACAAATTTGTTTATCTTGGGTTATCAGAACCCCATGACATGCTTCCGCAATCCATAGTCCTTTTTTTGTCTCTGAGACCATGATAAACAAAATTTGCCCTTTTAGATGGGGTAAACAATGTGATGGTGACCAAATGAGAAGTACAAAAAGAAGGTTTTCCCTGCTTAGTCAAGAATGATGGTGGGACTGACCTTGGTTTGGGATTGGCTAATGCCGTCAACCCATTTGGGGAAACCGTTCATGCAATAATAGATTTTGGGGTTTTTTAGTTGGTACACGAAAAATTAAAATTTTAAGAAAAAAAAAAAAAATGCTTTTTTTCCCTTTCTTTAGACTAAAGGGGCCCCAACATGGCAGAAAGCTGCATCGTTTAAGTGCTAAAACTCTTCTATATTTCTGTATTTTTAGGATTGATTAAAATCAAGCAACCCTCTCGAGGATCCCTCCATGCAGCCCCGGGGGATGCGACCAGGTCGAGTTCTTCGGGTGAAGGTGACTTCTTCTCGTTTCTGCAAAAAATCAAAAACCCCCAAGATGGCGCCAAACAATTTGAAAGCCTACCTGTCCTGCTCAGCTGCCCACATGGTTTTTCTTAGGTGCCTTTCCTTTTGCTGCAAGCTGTCTGTCAACCTCAACATGCCCCTTCCAGCATCTGCAGCATGCAAAAGGGTTTCAGCTTAGCAGGTCTTGTGTTCAGCCCTTAAGAGTACGGCTAAATTCTGGGACTTTGAAAGCCAGCTGCTTTTGGAAATGAAAAAGAAGGTTTTTAAAAGTTTCAAGTGATAATGGGGTTTTTTGCAAGGATACCACAAAGGGGGGGTTTGAGATTTTGGAGGGGAAGAAAAAAAATCGAGGGCAAAAATGTAGAGGGGATGGGATGAGGGGCTTGTGTTTTGCAAAGTGTTTTTAAATTTAGTTAATTGTTTTCCCCTGAGATGTACACCTCATTTCAGCACTTGCCTTTTTTTTTACGTTTTAAGGTAGGTTTAACAAAAAAGGTCTCCCTCTTCAGATGCCAAATAAAGCTGCAAATTTTCCCCCCCAATTCTTTTTTTTCTTTTTTCAAAACCCTTTTTGTGCACCTAAAAGTTTTTTTGAAGTAGAGTAATCTTAAAAGGGGTTTTTTTTTTTCATGTTGGCCGCATTTTCTGTACTTACCCCATTTTATTTTTTTTTTATTTTTTTGCACTGTACCTTACTTGAAGGGAAAAACTTAAGGCTTACAAAAAACTTGTATTTTCTGTCCGGAGGTATACTAAGAACCTGGTTCATTTGTAAAGCAGGTTAGTTAACCTTGTGGTATAGGTAAAGCACCTAATTTTTCTTAACTAAATGTGGCCTGTGCAGGTATATCTCTTAGCAGGTTTAATTTTGCCTGCACTTTGGGTTGTGTACATTATTTTAAGTGTATTTGACAGTTTTCCCAAAATATAAAAATGTCATTCAAACTGCATTTTGCCTTGTTTTATCTTTTTACTTATACTTTTTCTTACATTACTTGAGTACATCTTTTTACAGCAATTTCCATACTTTGGGAGTAACAAGACGTTTTTTCAGATACTTTAAGACTTTAACTCAAGTAACATTTCAGTCAGTGACTTGGACTTTTACCAAAGTCATATTTTAGAGAGGTACCTATACTTTTACTTGACTCTGAGATTTCAGTACTTTATACAACACTGGTTGGAACGCAGGGTTTTTATTTAAACAGTGATGTCACGTGAAGTAAGCTGTTACTCCCCTCTTGTCCTGTTCCTGGCTGTGCTGGAAGTAGGTTAATGCGATTTATTTTGAAAGTTCCAGAAAAGTTCTTATTGGGCTTTAATGTTGTAACCCATGGCTGGGGTCCCAACACTGCTCTGTTCTCTAAAACACCCAGTTGGTCGTGGCAGATGGCCCCTTACACTGATTGGTTCTGCTGGAGGTTTCTTCCTGTTAAAAGGGAGGTTTCCTTTCCAGTGTTGCTGCATGCATGCTCAGTATGAGGGATTGCTGCAAAGTCAATGCAAGCGACTGTCCACTGTCTACATGCTCATCCAGGAGGAGTGAATGCTGCAAATCACTGACTCAATGCAATCTGCTGGGTTTCCCTAGAAAAACTTTTTAACCAATTTGAATAATAAACTGAATTTAACTGCACTGTTGGATAACTAGGACCAATTGGAATGTATGTAACTGACCAGAAATCTGTATGATTCGATTGAATTGACTTTGTAAAGTGCCTTGAGACGACATGTGTTGTGACTTGATGCTATATAAATACAACTGAATTGAATATACACTACTGGTCAAACGTTTTAGAACCACTTTCTAATTTCGTGGTTTTGTTTATGTTTATTACTATTTCCATTTTTTCATTGTACATAGATTCTCACTGAATGCATCAAAACATTGAATGAAAACATAAGGAATTATGTAGCAAACGAAAAATTGCAAAATAACTTTATGTTTTAGAAGTAGCCATCCGTTGCAGTGATGACTGAAATATTAATCTTTGGCTGTGTCACAATGAACCTCTGGGAAGTTCTTTCAAGACTCTTTGGAAAACCATTTCAGGTGACCATCTCATGAAGCTCATGGAGAGAATGCAGTAATCAAAGCTAAGGGTGGCTATTTTTGAAAAATCAAAAATCTAAAAATGTCTAGAGTTATTTCACACTTTTTGTTTACTACATAATTCCCTGTGTGTTCATTCATAGCTTTGTTGCCTTTGGTGAGAATCTACAGTTAAATAGTCATGAAAATAAAGAGACCCATTATATCTATATATCTTATAATATATATATTTATATATATATAATATATATATAATATATAATAAGCTGCAATGACAGCTACATATTGGTGTCTTGCCTATTGTCATGCATGGTGGGGCTGCATGAGTGCTGTCAGATGTGGGGCGCTACAGTTCATTAAGGGAACCATGAATGCCAACATGTACTGTGACACAGTGTTTGCTTTAAATGTCCTGCAGGTTGGAGAGGGGGTGTTCTGATGATCTGCAGAATTGACCTTGAGTGGGAGCTTAGAGTCTCTCAGCCACATGAAGAGGTAGAATTGCTGTCTGGAATTCTTCACAAAGGTGTTAAAGTGATAAGTCAAGGATAGCATTTGTAGGTGTACAGTGGGTACAGCAGAGGGCTGAGCACACAGCCTGGGGGCAAGGAGGGATGAGGTGTGGTGACCCACACAGACCACCTGTGGGCTGCCAGACAGGAAGCTGTAGACCTGCCTGCACAGGAAGGAGTCTGAACTGTAATCTACAAACAGCACTCTCACATAGTTACCCTCACCAGAGTCCACGTGGGAGAGGGTTAAGTGGAGGAGAAAGGTTATGGAGTCCTCTGCGGAACCTGTCCGGCTGGTATGCAAACTTTAGTGGGTCCAGGATGGAGGTGATGAACATCTTGATAAGTCTCTCAAAACATTTCATTACCACAGAGGTCTTAAGGACATGTCTAATAATACCATCCGATCAAGCTGCTTTCCCAGTGTTTACACTCCTAAACATGCCACAGCAGCCAATCTTTCATATTGTACCTTCATTTCTTCCCCTTCAACTGTTCTGTTTGTGATGTCTGAATAAGCGGAAAGCAAGAGAAGGAAAGCATCTATCATGCTGGCAGTTGTGATGCTCAACTTCGCCAATCTCACACCCTGCTTGGCTTATGTGCAACGTCGGTGTGTCTGGGCTCTTAAGGAAAATACTTTTATTAAACTGCACTTCTACCCCTCCCCCACCTCCCCTTCAATGGATAGCTGCTGCAATGCCGATTCAAAGCTCCTGTAACAAGTCAGATGGTATCCAGCCAAGTGTCATAAGAAACAGACAGGTAATGAAACTTGACTTACCCCCTATACAGGAATCACTTCTTCCACAATGCACCTGTCACCAAGCCTCCAGTAAGCCAAAGCCCTTTCTTCCTGCTGTCTGACACCATAATTGCTTGTTAATTCTTTTGCTATTTTAGTTTTCACAGTGCTTTTGGAAGACTTGTATTAAGTCATGCAGCAAACCCTTATCCACAAATGGATTAAGATTCAGTGGAGCAGGTTTTGCTTTTGTTTTTGTGGTCTTGTATTTATTTGCTGCTCTAAATCTTGAAATGTGCTGTATGCAACATTAAATTTAAAATCCCTAAAAAGAAGCAACACATCGATATATTCTTTTCTGTGGATTTGGTAGGTATAAAAAGTATACAGCATGATACCATGCAACACTTTTACCTTAACTCATCCTATTTAGATTTTAGTCTTGTTTGTAGGGAGGGGGGGGGGGGGCAATTAATAAAAACAACATGAAATTAAACACAAAATTTATATCTTGCACATTTTTGCATGTGTAAATAATTGCTCTTGAAATAATTTATCTGCCCTCTAAAAAAACAACACAATTTCAGTTTTTTTCTGTCATTAAACTTGAGGTGATAGATAGATAGATAGATAGATAGATAGATAGATAGATAGATAGATAGATAGATAGATAGATAGATAGATAGATAGATAGATAGATCTCTTTATTTTCATGATTATTTACATTGTAGATTCTCATCAAAGGCAACAAAGCAATGGCACACATTTTAATATTTTAGATTCTTCAAAATAGCCACCCTTTGCTTTGATTACTGCTTTGCTCTTTTAGCATTCTCTCCATGAGCTTCATGAGGTGGTCACCTGAAATAGCTTTCCAAAGAGTCTTGAAAGAACTTCCTAGAGGTTCACTGACAAAACCAAAGAAAGCCAAAGGTTAATATTTCAGTCATCAGGGCAAAGGATGGCTACTTTAAGGTATCTAAAATAAACATATTTAAAGTTCTTTTGCAATTTTCAGTTTGCTACATAGTTCCATATGTGTTCATTCACTGTTTTGATGCCTTCAGTGAGAATCTACACTCACCGGCCACTTTATTAGGTACACCTTGCTAGTACGGGGTTGGACCCCACTTATGCCTTTGTGGCATAGATTCAACAAGGTACTGGAAACATTCCTCAGAGAGTTTGGTCCATATTGACATGATAGCATCACACAGATGCTGCAGATTTATCGGCTGCACATCCATGATGTGAATCTCCCATTCCACCACATCCCAAAGGTGCTCTATTGGATTGAGATCTGGTGACTGTGGAGGCCATTGGAGTAACGGGAAAAATCATTGTCATGTTCAAGAAACCAGTCTGAGATGATTTGTGCTTTATGACATGGCACGTTATCCTGCTGGAAGTAACCATCAAAAGATGGGTACACTGTGGTCATAAAGGGATGGACACGGTCAGCAACATTACTCAGGTAGGCTGTAGCGTTGACACGATGCTCAATTGGTACTAAGGGGCTCAAAGCATGCCAACAAAAATTCCCCCACACCATTACACCACCACTACCAGTCTGAACCGTTGATACAAGGCAGGATGGACCATGCTTTCATGTTGTTGACGCCAAATTCTGACCCTACCATCCAAATGTCGCAGCAAAAATCGAGACTCATCAGACCAGGCAGCGTTTTTCCAATATTTTTATTGTCCAAATTTTTGGTGGGTGCCGAATTGTAGCCTCAGTTCCCTGTTCTTAGCTGACAGGAGTGGCACCCGGCGTGGTCTTTTTTTTAAATCTTTATTTATATAGCGCCAATTCACAACCCATGTCGTCTCAAGGCACTTCACAAAAGTCAGGTACATACATTCCAACTTATCCCAGCCATTGAACAGTGCAGTCAGATTCTGTTATCTATTCAAATTGGATAAAAAGTTTTTCTATCTAAGGAAACCCAGCAGATTGCATCCAGTCAGAGACTTGCAGCATTCACTCCTCCCGGATGAGCATGTAATCTTCTGCTGCTGTAACCCATCCGCCTCAAGGTTCGACATGTTGTGCGTTCAGAGATGCTGTTCTGCATGCCTTGATTGTAACGAGTAGTTATTTGAGTTACTGTTGCCTTTCTATCAGCTCGACCTAGTGTGGCCATTCTCCTCTGACCTCTGACATCAACAAGGCATTTGCGCCCACAGAACTGCCTCTCACAGGATATTTTCTCTTTTTTGGACCATTCTCTGTAAAGCCTAGAGATGGTAGTGCGTGAAAATCCCAGTAGATCAGCAGTTTCTGAAATACTCAGACCAGCCCGTCTGGCACCAACAGCCATGCCACGTTCAAAGTCACTTAAATGACCATTCTTCCTCATTCTGATGCTCGGTTTGAACTGCAGCAGATCGTCTTGACCATGTCAACATGCCTAAATGCATTGAGCTGCAGCAATGTGATTGGCTGATTAGAAATATGCGTTAATGAGCAGTTGGACAAGTGTACCTAATAAAGTGGCTGGTGAGTGTTCATACAATTTAAATAGTCATAAACAAAGAAAACCAATACATGAGAAAGGCATTCTAAAACTTTTGACCGGTAGTGTATGTTTAGCATTATTGAAACAGTCCTGTACAATAATATACTGTCCACAATATTCTCCACAAAAAAACAGTACTGCTAGCTAAACAATATTTTAAATGTACACGTTGTAAATAATCCCAATAATTAGGGTTCACAGTCTTTTCTTCTATTTTGTAATTTTAATTTCTTCTAACAGTGGGTAGTTAAGACAGAACTAGGACTTTACCTTAGTGCAGCATAAAAAAGTGCAGTTTAATATAGCTTATATTTAATTGTAAAAGATAACATATGGGTTTGCTCTCCAATTGTGTTTAACAGATGCTGAGTATCTAGCATAATTTCAAGGTGCTTGAGTTTTGTTTTGGGTGTTTCTATGATCATGATTATGTTCCTAATATAGCTGTATAACATATACAGACATCTAACCCTTACGCACTAGGACTTAACCGTATTCACTCATAAAAGACACACACTTCTTACAATGACTCGTTTTCATTAAAAAACAAACATGCTATAAATGGTTGTAAATTACCTACTGTGCTCCAACATGGTTTCCAGCTTCTTCACTATGGTGGTATTTGGTGGTATTTGAGACTTGACATACTACGGTGGTAACTCAGTTCACATCCACAGTAAATACATATAACTTTTGTCCAGAGAACCATCTGGTAGAACTTTATAGCTAAACTTTCCATTTAAAAGGACTTTTTTCTTTTTCATTACTGTTTCAAAAGCACAATGTTATTTCTAGATCACTTCCTGATAACCAGGAAGGGCTAAAGATCACAAAGCATGTGACAATGTTAATCGTGCGTCAAATAAATGAAAACCTTTAACGCAATTCCCTTTACTGCTTTATTATTGCGTTACCTTTGAGAGGCCTAATATATAAATATCCACACCAATAGCTGTTTTTGAGTTTTGTATGATTTACAGACTTTGTGTCTAGAAGTGGCTTTCGGAGTGGACCCAAGTGTAGACAGTCAGGCAGAGAGGGGGAGTGAGTAAAAAGGCTCTAATAAAAAAAAAAACTTATGGCATGCATGAGGTGACAGGCAAAAAATGTGAAAGATGCAAGAAAAGAATCTAACCAATGGAAGCTCTTACAGAACATAAACTAAAATGCATCATGAACAGAATACAAGAATGATTAAGGAACTAAAACACATGCAAAACAAAAATAAGGAAAAACCCAAAACATAACTCGAACACCTTTAAATCATGACAGAACCCCCTCCCTCAAGGGCGGCCACTAGACGGCCACACAAAGCCAATGAAAAACAAAACAATTCGAACAGGGCAGGCGTAGGGGGCCTCGGAAGGAGGGGTTGAAACAAAAAAAACAAGACAACCCAGACTGCGTGGGTGGAGAGCGCCATGGAATGAGGGCCTGAACCAAGAAAACAAAAAGTAGAGTTCATGCGGGAGACCTTGAGGTCGTCCTGTGCGGGCATAGAGTTCCAGAGGTCGCCCTGTGGAAATATACAGTTCCTGACCCCTGCAGTGCCGTAGAGACCTTGATGGGTGGCGACTCCAGTAATGACGGGGACTTTGGAACCTGGGCTGACCCGCAGCGGCACCGGGTAGACCCACAGAGAAAGAGGCGATGGGCAGACCCTCAGAACGAGGCCCATCGGGCAGACTCTACGTAGCCTGAGAAGAGGCATCGTGCGGACCTTCCTGGTATGAGAGGAGGTGTCTGGTGGACCCTCCTTGGCATAAGAATAGTTGGTCAGATCCCCCGGAACAAGGGCAGATGAACCTTCTTGGTGACGGTACCTGTGGCATGCAGCAAGGGGAGTAGCAGGAGACGCCGAGACGGAGAAAGACAGATTTGTGGCAGAAGGAGGGAACAGCCCTCCAGACATCTACTGCGCTGGGCTGCACTTCATCTCCTCAAGCAGCAGAGGAGAAGGTAGAACTCCAGGTCATACAACAGATTCCTTAGTGCCTTCTCCCTTTGCGGCTGGACCCAGGGATCCAAGGTGCTCACCTGCCATTCGTTTGCTGGATCCATATGTGGTTGGGGCATGGGACTCAAAACGGCAAATGAAGGCGTGGACGGCACCACTTCACTATATTGGAGGAAAGGAGAGAAACAGTGCTTAAGTGGTCTCGTCCTTGGACAGGGAATTGCCAACCTGGTGTCGTCGTATGGCAAACGCGGCTCTGGCAGGCCCACAGAGCAGTGCAAGTTTTCCCTGCTTCATGGGAAAGGACCTGGAAGAGATCCATCCGGTCGTTGAGTCAGTGCAGTCAAGCAGCCAGAGATGAAGTTCAAGCTCATGCTTGCTCACAGTACTGTTGGGAATAACCTTTATTAATATCACTCATAGCTGTTATTCCCATTTATACCATAGTGATATAAAGCATAAGTTCTAATGTTTCCCTTTGGTTAGAATAGGATAAGAATGCTCATTGACACACATTATAAGGATAAATGGCCCAAGGTTTGTCATGAATGACCTGAGGCTGGGGCACTTGGGTTGATAGTGGAGGAACTGGTTTGATTAGACACCCACAGCACACTTAGATTAAGGATGGACACCCGCTACTACACAACCTACCAGATAGACACCACAATGGTAACACATAGTCTACTGATAATCACTGAGGGAGTGCACATCCATTGCATTGGAGTGCCAGATATAAAACTACATGTGACCTTCTTTCGGGGCTCTTTGTCATTCTTACACAGACGGCGACTGTCCGAGACAGGAGCCTCAGCGCTGATCTCTGTAATCATTCCTCAGCCTAAAGTTAGATTAAAGGAGCTAAAAGTTAGAAACTGTATGAGAGTCGTTCATTTAAGAGTCTTTAGATAGAGTGTGTGATTGCTTCTGTGGACCAAGGACCGGAGGAGCTCCGAGGCGTCTGACTGCCAACGGGGTGCGGTAGCTCGGACAGTACAATGACTTGGTGGTGCACAGATGGGTGAGTAAAAGAAGATGGCTTTGTCAAGAAAAAAGGTAAAGTATGAAACATGAATGGACAGAAGCATATGCTTTCCTTTTAACTTCCGTAGAGTGTAAGGCCAGTCTGCCTTGTGCTTTGAATCAGTTGGACTTATAAAGAGAAATCTAAAGAGATAATATGAAACCAAACATAAGAATTTCAACCAAAGCTATCCGCCTGGGTCTGACAGTAGGACAAGGAGAATAAATGAACTGAGGGACAGGATAAGCGATCTACACAGTTGATAACACAGTGTTGGAACCCTAAGCCATGGATTTCAACATTAAAACTCCGGTACGGACTCTTCTGGAATTTTGAAAACAAATTGCATTAACCTACTTCCGGTACAACTTAGGAAAAGGGGGTATCAGCGGATTTCCCATGATGCCACTGGCTGTATAAAAGCACCCCCTTTCCAATGCCCCGATCTCTCCAAGCCGGTTGACCATCGGACCAGGAGCAGACACAGCGCGCCGAAGTCTTTTTGCTGGCAAAAAGACTTAAACTCTTCAAACTGGATCCAAGAGTCTCAAATGATCACCGATCATATGCAAAAGTTGAGTATGGAATGAATTGCTGTTTGTGTATCCGGTATTCATTCACGAACGGGGGAATTAAGGTACCAGCATTGTTTGACTCTCTCTCCGAGCCCTGCAGATGCACACGGTGTTAGAGCTAAGCCCCGGCAAAGATGCGGTCTCCCAGTCTGGAAGGAAGACAGGAGAGACCACATCACCGTGGTTACGGTAATGAATAGCTGGTTGGCGGACAGAACGAGCCGTCTCGCACGCCACAGCGCCCGAAGCTACCGAGGTTAGCTGAAAGCTAACCGCTTGTTGACTGTGGACACCTCTTCAAACTTCGCTGCCCCTGACATCTTTTCCTCAGCATGGTCAGAGGTTAGGTTTTGGACAGAGAGAATAATAGAGTTAGGATGAAATGATCTGAACGTTTTCATTTTTATGAAGTTTGGTTTTATTGTGTGAAATTGCTACCTTAGTGCTAGTAGGCTGCACATGTGATCAGCTTTGTGTTCTGTGTTTATGTGTTTTTAAAGTTAAGACAAACTTTAGTTAAAGGGTGATTTTAAAACGCAGAAAGTCGCTCATAACGCGCTTATGCATTTTAACCCTTTCATTGACCCTGGTATTTTAAAGGTATGTGTTTGGTTCTGGTGCTAAGCTATCGGCCTCCTTTGTTAGCTTAACTGCTAACAGCTTAAGAACACGTGCTTGCTACAGAATATTTAACAGGAAGGTTTAGTTTTCAAGTTAGTGAATAATAGTCTCTAAAAATTATTTTACTAAATCTAATAACTAAGTAAACACCATTAAGCCCCATTTCTCCAGAAAGATTTGTCTCTTTTCCAAATACTCCTTTAATAAGATTTTTTTAAATATTATTTCAATAAATAAAGGCAGCTAATGAGACACTGTTGAGAATTAGTCATCCAGAAGGTTGGTTTTATTCAGCAGGTCATTCTTTAAAACATTATTTCATTAAAATAATATTTTATCTGATCTTGCATTTTGAATGGTTGTCTAAACGTTTGCTAAATATTGTCTAACTTGGTTCCAAGACTAACTTAACTTCACTTCCAGATTCTTCAAGATAATCCTTGGTTCTCAAACATAAACATTGCATGGTAATGTTGCATCACTCTTTTGGTCATGGTTTCAACCATCTTTAATCAACTTGTTTATATTGTACATAGCCCATTAGTCTTCCTTATTCTTTCATTCTGCTTGGTAGTTAGTTCGATTGTTTTAGCATAGCAAAGAGTTTGTTGATTGAAATATGTTTGACTTTGAGTTGACTTATTTTTGTTAATAAATTCTTGTATTTTAAGACATTGTGTGAGTTCATTCCATGTGTGTGCAGAGTTTTGCTGTTCAATAATGTCAGAGCTTGGCTCACACCTTTCAACTTTGTCCTAATACCCCCTTACTGGGCTGGTATTCACAGGACAACCCTTAACAGACCGAAATATTATTAATATTTTATCAAATATTAAATATTAAATTATATTTTCAGATTAATAATCACAACAACAGTCTCTTACAGTGAGCATACGAGTGTTCACTATGAGTACAGTGGATTTTAGGAAAACACAAAAAGCCTTTTACTGACTGGGAAATGATCAAAAAGTGCCTGGAAGCTGTGGTAGAAACACTTTTAGGTGGAAAAGGACAACAACTTAAGGAAAGGTTAAGCAAATTGCCATGCCTGCCAAAAGCACAACAAGGAGAGCAATTGTTATACCAAGATGTACAGACCCAGCTCGACTGAGCCATTTAAAGTGTGTTTAATATTGGTACCTAAATTGGATTGAACTTTTCTGTTCAGCAGATGATGTCATGGGCATATGAATAATTGATCAGTAGTTAAAAAACAAAAAACATTAGTGTTAATTGAATGTTAAACAAAAATAAAAAAAAATATTTGTGTCGGTTGATTTAAAATGCTCAGACCCCAAAGTGTTCGGATGATGGAGGTAGTGGCCCTCCTGCTATTTTAGTTGGGGACCCCTGTTTTAGATGATTCCTTGGTTCAGCACACCCGATTTCAATTCATGGCTGATTAACATGCTTTTAATGAACTGCAATCATCTGAATCAGGTGTGTTAAAGCAGGGAAACATCTAAAACATGCACTGCAGTGTGCCTTGACGACCAGGGTTGAAAAACACTGAACTAAAGGACCACCTGAAAACAATCACGATCAGAAGAAAAACCCAAAACAAAACTTAAACACATATATAAATTAACTTAAAAGGGCAATACTTTTGCATCTAAATGTGATTAAAAACAAAAACAACTCTAGTAAATCATGTTACATGTAGACTTATTATTGACGAATTTCTAATTTGTGTCTACATGATTTAAGGATGAAATCACGTGCATTGCAGAGATGTTACCAAGTCATTGTTTTCCAAGTTGAGTCTCTAGTCTTTTAGGGGCAAAGTTCAAGTCCTGTCTCAACTATTTTGCCCCAATTCAAGTTATTAAGTGTCTAATCCACTGAAATAAACATCTTCTCATCAAATCCACATCTAGTGCATCTATAAACCTGCATCACTGTAGTTAAGATTCTAGACTGGCACTGTTTGTTCTCAGGCCTAAATTATTACATGAACATTTGATAATTATCAATCTTTTAATATTTATACACAGTTATATTTTAATTTACCTTTTAAATTTACCACCCAAAAATCTGAAAGGCTGATATATTTTGTTTTAAAAAATTATCAAACGTAATATTTGTCCTATTAGAAATATAAATAGGCATTCATGGTATAAGACAAATAATAGAAAGAGATTAATACCTGTTAATGTTGAATTTCTAATTAAATCAGATGTCTAAGTTAACACTTGTTTATCCCTGTCTTCATATTGTCCACTCGTTGTCAGCGTCGGTGGTTGTAGTGGACCAAAAGCAGACAAGACCTGGGCAGCAGCTTGTTAAAAGAAGGCTTCATCTTTAATTAAAGGTTTGTTCCAAGCTTTACAAGAATAGCTTCCAAACTTCCATGAGGAAACATAGCACCAACAGAACTTTGAACAACAGAACTACTAAAACTAGGAGGCAGGAGAGAGAACAAAACTATCAGGAAACAGAAGGAATAAACAAACATGACTACTAAACCCAAAGAAATAGAAACACCTAACTGAAGAGTAAATAAACACAAAACCAAAACAAACTCCACAATGGCAGATCCTGACACTCATTATTATTTTCAACACCCTTATTTAAAACCTTGCTCTCAATTTTAAATAGTAAAGATCCATCCATCCATACGTCCATCCATCGTCTTTCACAGCGTTTGGAGAGACATCCATGTGGTCATTATTGTCAAGCTACAGCTAACACGAACAGATTGTTATGAGCCATCAACATCACTGGCTAAAAATCAAGCTTATCCTATCACAGTAAAACATGCAGTCTGTGGTTCACAGACTGGCTTCCTTTCACTCTTTATTACATGAGATAAAAATTGTTACTAAGACTCAAGTCTCACACCAGGAGTCCAACTCAGGTCACACGTATTTAGGGCAAAACTCTAAGTTGAGTCTGAAGTCTTTTATTTTTGTGACTTAAGTGCGACTTGAGTTGGAGTTTCAAACCCGAGTCACCATCTCTAGTCTATTGCTTAGTGGGACGTCTTTGTACAAAAAGCATCTTTTGTACAAACATGCAAATCTCCTTCCACATTGTCTTCCTAAAACAAGCAAGCATTTTGTTTTCTTTTCTTTATTTGCTCTTAGTACTTACTCATAATTTGTACTTTGCCTTTTAACATGACAGCCACAGTGTAGGCTTGTACAAATCAGTGGCTTTGATATTCTTATCCTTTGAATGATCCTTTAAGTACCTTCATGAGCTTCATACCCAGTCCTTTTCATTAAAACTAAGACTTTAATAAAATCAAATTGATTTTAAAACAGTAAGTAAAATGAAAATCCTACTGTGGATAGAAACTCAACTTATTTACCAAGTACTTGATAAATGTTCATGTGGTTAGCTTAGCACCTTGCATTCAAACCCATGGTTATGCACTAGTGTGTCATCTCTGGATTATGCCATTTACTGTAAACTACTTGGAGATAACTATAGATCCAACCATGAGACTCTTTTTAAATCAAGGGACAATCTGTCTGTTTCCTATTGCTTCCACAGAGCAGATCGCAGGGGATTGCCATGGATCCACAAAATACATGATTGTAATCTCAATGTGTTCACCACCTTGAATATAAATCTGACCAATCCAATCTCTGGTTTATGCTCTTATAGGTAAAATTAAACTCAGGGCCCATGACCTATGCACCCTCAATATCTAATGAATTTAAAACTTCTGATAGGCATTAAAGTCTTCATCTTTATGTGCAAAATGTGGCTAACAAACATAATTAAATCTGGTCCAGTTTTGGTCTTTAAGTAATGGCCCTCTCAAAAATTGCTAATACATTTAATACAAACTACATTATCAGAAAGAGGGCTCATCATTTTTTAACACAGACCAGTTTAATAACAGATGTGAAATAACAGCTTATGTTATATCCAAATAACAGCATCTGACATTAGTGTGAAGATGTTGCCATCTGCCTTCAGACATGCTGTACGTGAAAGGGCTATTTCATTTACTGCCTCATTTACCGCTGGCGCAATAACAGAGCTGGTTTTAATAGGCAATGCAACTTTGGAGTGTTTATCATTGTTATTAGACACAGTCAAAAAATTATAATTCATTTCAATTCAGTTTATATTACAGTTTATACTAGTTTTATATTACTTTCTTTGGTGCAGATAATGAATTGAGCCACTAGACTTGATTTCAAGATATGGCCCACAGATCCTCGGACAACTTCTTTTTGTGGCATTGTCTGCATTGTTGTGCATGTTTACATTATAGAGTAACTAAACCTCAAATCATTTTTTTTTGCCGATAAACTGTATAAATTGGGCCTTAAGGGTACTATCTTTATATTACTGTGCAATGTTTTACATTTTCATGTAAACTCGTCTAAATCGGGGAACGGTTGAAGATAGCACTTCAATCTTTACCTTATTTAGTGTTCCTCTTCTTTGTTATTCTCATTATTTACCCAGAGACAGTAGACAATTATAGCTCACCCTTTTTTTTCTAAGTACTAAACACCCACAACCTCTTCTCTGAAACCCATACACAGAAACATTAATAGATTCCTGTCCTACATGGCTTCTGTTAAACAAATTTTGTTGCCCTTTACACTCAGAAACTAGACTGAGAAAGCAATCTTCATGCTACATTGAATATTATAATACACTTAGCATTAGCTTAAAAGCTTAATTAATCTAACAGTCCCTTTGATTTTATTAATCCTACAACTTTGTGCATTACTTTGGTAACAAGAAACCTTTCACAGGCAGTCAGGTTATATTGAACCACCTATTGCTGATTTGCACAGGACAAACAGCTGGTTTCTTAGCTTTCTATGCCTTACGGCACGTCATTGCTTTTGTTTTCTTTGTATATTTGGATTACTTGAGTTGTTATCAAAGTGTACTAAAAATAATTAATTATTGAATAACATCACTTCTGCAGACCTACCTAAAGTATGTGTTGGCAGGAGCTGATTATACAGCACTTTTTAGATTCTAGATGTGTTGCATTCTTTTCTGTGTTGTTTCCTCCATTCAGTTGACCTGTGTGCACCTCTGAATTGACTTATTTCTTTTGCATTGACACAGTTGACACCAAAAGCATCAACTTGTTTTCTGATGTACTTTGTGTGTGAGAACATTTTTGTGTTTCATTCAGTTTTTATTTAGGGTTTGTTAAGGTCTAATAGGGAATCGGATCTTGACTTCACACTGCAGCAAATCTTCCATTGTAGGACAGTGGCAGATCCAGGCTTTGACATCAAATAGATACATCTTAAGGTCAGAACTAAAAAAATATGTTCTTGTAGATGCCAGAAACATTGACAAAACACAAAAGATTGCTCATTTTTTATTTTGTGTGGAGAGTATATCAGTGAGCATTTGCAATGAGAGTACCTGTTTTAGCAGTGAAGATACCCCTTACTGTGCTGCTTCAAGAACATCAAGTGTTACAAATGCCTCAGCCTTGTCCACCTTATGTCCAGGTGGTGTTCCGAAACTGAACTAATTTTAAAATAAAACAAACTAATCAATAATAAACTAAACTAAAACAATAAAATGTTTTCTAAATTACTTGTTTTGAGTTGTCATGTGTATAAACAATGTTTTACTTTTTTAGACAAATACAAGCATTTTATGAATGCCAGCAAACTTTAAAAGTACAGGACCAAAACGGTACTATTCATTTTTCAGAAGCTCATATGGACCCAACCCATTTAAAAGCCTAAGTTTGTCATGATCACACATCATAGCCTCTCATAATAAATATGGTCTTTCTATGATAATGTTTAGATTGAACTTTACTTTTTTTTTGTAACTGCCTTGAGATGACATCTGCTGTTAATTGGCTCTGTATAAATAAACTGGTAGTCTCTAGGCGATAGTCTCTAGGTAAGCTCCAAACTTCACAGGAAGAATTTTGTTTTTTTTTAACGTGTCCTGTCCGGCAGAGTACCGCTCAGAATTGTTCTCTGAGTACCAAGAAGAAGCCCAACGAATTTACTTTCACAAGTGGAGCATTACAGCTAACATTATAATGCTTCTCTTGATATATAGAAATATATATGTATGAAACTTGATTAGAAACTACTTTGGGATTACTTCATATGGACATGGAGGCTCAAACAAAAAGAAAAAAAAGAAGCAAGAAAGAGATAGATGTCAGGCAAAAAGGAAAGATGTAGAGAAGAAGAAAATAAGACAGAAAGAAGGATGGAGAGAATACAAGATTATACCCTAGAAGACTGCTTCTATACCTGCAGAAACATGTATAACAACAGCAATGTTACCGAAAACTGCACGGTACTAATGAATGCAAGATGTATTTAGTGATAACTGTATGGAAGTAAAATTGTCTCATTAGAATCACACATTTTTAGATATTGAATTTATAACACTGAATTTGTATCCTGTACAATTATGTATGTGAATTTTTTGTTCTTAAAATTCACTAGCAAAAATTTCACCTGCAAACATTTTCCTGAAAAAGTTAAACTGCTCACAGTGCGTGGATGTAATTGTCAGGTATATTGCACTGTAAGCAAGTATTAGAAAAACCCATTCTGAACATCTGTTGTCTAGTATGGTGTACTATGTGAAGGGTTGTATATTGTATTGGTGCTATACTCTGGTTACCAGTAATTTTAAAAGTTCTGAGACCATATCTGAGACCAGAATATTTGGCCAAAGTTAACTGATGATTCGGCTCCCAATTCGTAATAGGAAGGGATATTGATTCATCTATCTTAGACAGTGTCCTGTACATTTTAGCCTGTAATTTGGGGGGGGGTGAGATTAAGGAACTCTAATAAACGTGATGGCGTTTGTGAGCCAATATTATTGAGCCTAAATTTATTTTTTATTACAGATTTAATTTGTTGATGTTCTTAAAATTTATTCTTGTCCATCCCATATTCTATAATTATTATTTCAACCTGGAAAGACTCACAAATGAAAGAAACACAGAGATGGTAATTAGAGGAGTTTATTAGCTGATGTTTGATTTCTTTAGGCGCTCGGACCCTGGTGGAAGACATGGATGCTGATGATGACATGAGCTTGAATAAACATCTTAGGGTTAGAATTAGAGAAGTCTTCCCCCTGGGATCCTGAGAGTGGAGGCCTGAGGAGATAAGGGAGTTGGAAGGAGCTTGAAGTCTGATGGTGGAGATGAGGTGGAGGAGGGTCGAAGCTCAGCTGAAGAGGAGGAGATTCTGCGTATGAAGGTCTTTTAAAGCAAAGCCTGGAGGGATGATTGGCTGAAGAGGAATGTGGATCAGGAGCTCATTGGTTGGAGCGGAGAACGTGGTGGAGTAATTAGACGGAGCCGGAAGTGGAGGTGAGTCTTCCAAGTTGAATTTTCGTCAAAACTCCATTTGCACCTGGAAAGACTCACAAATGAGAGAAACACAGAGATGGAAATTAGAGGAGTTTATTAGCTGATGTTTGATTTCTTTTGGTGCTTGGACCCCGGTGGAAGACATGGATGCTGATAATGACATGAGCTTGAATTAACATCTTAGGGTTAGAATTAGAGAAGTCTTCCCCCCAAAAATGGGCCGAGGACGAGGCCGAGGCTGAATATAAACGGAATGTTGGTTAGCACGAATAATGTGAGATTGATAAGTGAATGGTAGATGTGATGAGAATAATAAGAGGAGAAGATCAAACTGACTGAATGGAAAGATGTTGAGAGCCTGACAACGCATGAGAAGGAACGATTTTAGCCTGAAGGAGTGAAAGGAGATTGACAGAGTTTAATGAGGCGTAGGATGAATAGAATAGCCTGCAAAAGCATAGAAAGTGATGAATATACCTGCTAAGGCATGAGAATGATGAATGGAACCTGCCAAGGCATAATGAGGTTGAGTTGTACCTGCTAAGGAATTGAGAGTGATGAGTTGTGCCTGCCAAGGAATGGAGAATGATGAATTGTGCCTGGCAAGGAATTGAGAATGATGAGTTGTGCCTGCCAAGGCGCAGAGAGAGATGGACTGTGCCTGCCAAGGCGTCGAGAGGGATGGACTGTGCCTACCAAGGCGTCGAGAGGGATTGACTGTGCCTGCCAAGGCGTAGAGTGAGATGGACTGTGCCTGCCAAGGTGTAAAGAGGGATGAATTGTGCCTGCTAAGATGAAGAGAGAGATGGACTGAGCCTGCTAAAATGAAGAGAGAGATGGATTGAGCCTGCCAAGGTATAGGAAGAATAGAATGTGCTTGCTAAGGCGTGGAGAGGGATGAATGGTGCCTACAAAGGCTGCTAAGGAGTCTAGAGAAATGAATTATGCCTGTTAAGCATAGCGAAGGATGGATTGAGCCCGCTGAGGCATGGAAAGAGGGATGAACTGAGCCTGCCAAGGCACAGGTGAGGAATTATTTAGAGAGGAAGCAAATTAAATCATGACCACACAAAAGAGGTTTAAGCAAATATTTATTTCTTTGGCGCTTGGAGTTCGGTGGAAGACATGGATGTTGAAAATTACATGAATAGAAAATAGATGTGTCTTCCCCCCAAAAAGGGCAGAGGGCAGGGCCGAGGCTGAAATAGAAACAGTATGGGAGTTAGTATGAATGAAGGTGGTCTGACTGGCAGGACGTAGAGAAGGGATGATCTGTACCTGAAAGCATAGCAAAGAAAATTAGTGAGCCTGGCAAGGCATGAGGGATGAGGTGTGTGCCTGACAGGGCGTAGAGAGGGATGAGGCGTATGCCTGACAGGGCTTGGAGAGGGATGAGGCGTGTGCCTGACAGGGCATAGAGAGGGATGAGGCGAGAGCCTGACAAGGCGTAGAGGGAGATTGATCTAGAGAGAATGAAGTGATGGGAAGAAACGTGGGAGACATAATGGATAACATCAGCAAACGGATGTTGGAGAATGGGGACCTTGAAGAAAATGAGGGGAAAAAATGAAATTTGATGAAACGATCTTACATAGCAATGATAAGTTTAAACTGAAAAGGCCAACCTCCACTAAATGCAGAAGCTCTTACCTAAGAGCTGATAGATCATTGAGCAGAGAGCACAGAATAGAAGTTTGGGCGGACATATAAAGAGAATGCTGAAGTTGAGCAGCGGCCGAGTTGTTGTAGGGAAGCTGTGGAAACTCCTTGGGTTGCTACTGAAGTGGCTGCCTCGATTCTGAATGAGTGACCTGAGAACTGACTAGGGGGAAGGTTGCATTGAACTCCTCCTGGATCAGCATGTAAGAACAGTGGATAGTCGCTGGCTTTGACTTTGTAGCAATCCCTCACAGTCCCTAATCCCTAATAGGCTGCGGATGTAGGGGAGCTTGAAACGACGGTGTTCAAAACAATGAGTAATGAAAGCTAGGGCTGTTTGAATGCGAACAGGGTACGATGGTGTGCTATTAGCAAGGTGAATTTTGCAACGGTTTGCCAGCGAAGGAATAGGGTTGAAAGTGGAAGGAGCTAGACCTGAGATACAGCAATGTTTGACTGATTGCGAAGGAGAAAGGAGCGAGAGGAATAATCGGAGTAGGATGAAAGTAGGCTGATGGGCAGAGACGGCGGAATACCTGAAAATTTAAAGTGAGACAGGGCATCAGCGACTGAATTAGGGAAAAACCTGGAACATGATGGGCAGAAATGATGAACTTATGAGTTACGGCCTGCCAGGATTCGACGGAGGTAAGAGCTACATCCGTGAAATGACCTCAGTAATATTTTCTGTTCATAAATTGTTTCGTAAGAGTTTGTTATTCTGCTGTGGCAGTAAAGCAGTTAATGCTTATATTAAAAAAAAAACACTTAGTCCGGGAAGGTAATGTAAAATGACTGTGGCTAACTGAACAGAGCAGTGCCGATCCGGTATGCAGAGAGAAGGTGCGCTCCATGATTAAGACGGGAAAAGATATAGTTAAGATGTATTGAAACAGTAAATGGTTCCTTAGCGCCTAGTTGATAAGGGAACAAGGTTGGTATGCGTAAATGAATAGTGAATATAGATGTTCCATGGAGCAAACATGTTGCCGTTAAATGTAGGTTTTTTTTTTTGTTCAGTAGAGGGTGCTAATATTCTTTGATAAGTTAGTCACGCTTAAGCGCAATAAGTTTTACATCTAGCCAGGGTTCATATAGAAGGCCCGGGTTTTAAACCATTTTGAGATGTAATGTAACCTATTGGCTAAAAAGTAATGGTGAAAGTGATCTAGTCCTCCTTTATCTTTGGTCTTCTGTAACGTTTTTAAGCTGATACATGGTTGTTTATCTTTTCAAAGAAATTTAGTGATGGAAGAGTCCAAAGATCAAAACCAGTCAGGTTTATTTGGGATCATTGAGAATAAGTAGGGTGGTGGAAGGAGTACTTCGAGGATCTCCTCAATCCTGCCATCACACATTCCCTGGTGGAAACAGAGGCTGGGGACTCGGGGTTGGACTCTTTCATCACCCAGGCTGAAGTCACCGAGGTGGTTAAAAAGCTCCACGGTGGCAAGGCTTCGGGGGTGGATGAGATCCGCCCGGAGTACCTCAAATCTCTGGATGTTGTGGGACTGTCATGGTTGACACGCCTCTTCAACATTGCATGGCGGTCGGGGACCGTGCCTCTGGACTGGCAGACCGGGGTGGTGGTCCCCCTTCATAAGAAGAGGGTGTGTTCCAACTACAGGGGGATCACACTCCTCAGCCTCCCTGGTAAGGCCTACGCCAGGGTATTGGAGAGGAGAGTCCGGCCGATAGTCGAACCTCGGCTTCAGGAGGAGCAGTGTGGTTTTCGTCCCGGCCGTGTAACACTGGACCAGCTCTATACCCTCTACAGGGTACTCGAGGGCTCATGGGAGTTTGCCCAACCGGTTCACATGTGTTTTGTGGGACCTGGAGAAGGCATTCGACTGTGTCCCTCGTGATGCCTTGTGGGGGTGCTCCAGGAATATGGAATCGGGGGCCCTTTATTAGGGGCCATCCGGTCCCTGTACGAGCGGAGCAGGAGTTTGGTCCGCATTGCCGGCACTAAGTCGGACCTGTTCCCTGTGCATGTTGGACTCCGGCAGGGCTGCCCTTTGTCACCGGTCCTGTTCATAACTTTTATGGACAGGATTTCTAGACACAGCCAAGGGCCGGAGGGGGTCTCGTTTGGGGACCAGCGGATTTCATCTCATCTTTTTGCAGATGACGTGGTCCTGCTGGCCCCCTCTAGCCAAGACCTACAGCATGCGCTGGGACGGTTCGCAGCCGAGTGTGAAGCGGCTGGGATGAAGATCAGCTCCTCCAAGTCAGAGGCCATGGTACTCAACTGGAAAAGGGTGGCTTGTCCTCTTCAGGTTGGAGGGGAGTTCCTGCCTCAAGTGGAGGAGTTCAAGTATCTCGAGGTCTTGTTCACGAGTGAGGGAAGAATGGAGCGGGAGATCGACAGATGGATCGGTGCGGCTGCCGCAGTAATGGGGGCGCTGTGCCGGTCCATTGTGGTGAAGAGAGAGCTGAGCCGAAAAGCGAAGCTCTCAATTTACCGGTCGGTCTACATTCCTACCCTCACCTATGGCCATGAACTTTGGGTCATGACCGAAAGAACGAGATCCCGGATACAAGCGGCTGAAATGAGCTTCCTCTGTAGGGTGGCCGGGCACTCCCTTAGAGATAGGGTGAGGAGCTCGGCCATTTGGGAGGGGCTCGTAGTAGAGCCGCTGCTCCTCCACATCGAGAGGAGCCAGTTGAGGTGGCTCGGGCATCTATACCGGATGCCTCCTGGACGCCTTCCTCGGGAGGTGTTCCAGGCACGTCCCACCGGGAGGAGGCCCAGGGGACGGCCCAGGACACGCTGGAGGGACTATGTCTCTCGGCTGGCCTGGGAACGCCTTGGGCTCCCCCCGGAGGAGCTGGAGGAGGTGTCTGGGGAGAGGGACGTCTGGGTGTCTCTGCTGAGTCTGCTGCCCCCGCGACCCGGTTCCGGATAAGCGGAAGACGACGAGTACGAGTACGAGTACGAGTACGAGAATAAGTAATTGATTTCTGGCAAGACCTTCATTTTTTTTTAAAGCAACCCTGCCCATGAGTGATATGGGTAAAGATTTCCATCTAGCTAGATTATCTTCCACTTTTCTTAAAAGCAGGATGAGGTTTAGTTTTGTTAAATCTATCAATCTAGGAGAAACATTAATACCCAAATATGTAATATTCCCTGACTGCAGTTGTCTTTTAAGGGAATTGTGGAAAGAATAATTCAACCTGGAAAGACTCACAAAGAGTTGGCGCTCGGACCCCAGTGGAAGGCGTGAATGCTGAGAATGACATGCGCTTGAATGAACATCTTAGGGTTAGATTTAGAGATGTCTTCCCCCTTGGGGATCCGATCCTGGTGGTGGAGTGGAGGCCTGAGGAGATTTGGAAGGAGTTTGGAAGCCAAATGGTGGAGATGGGGTGGAGGAGGGTCAAAGTTCAGCTGAAGAACGGAGGGTTCCAAGGATGAAGATCTTTTAAAGCGGAGCCTTGAAGGATGATTGGTCGGGGAGAAATGCTGACTTGATGCTGATTGGTGGGGCAGAGCCGCAAATATGAGTAATTAGACGAAGCTGGAGGTGGTGGTGAGTCTTCCATGTTGAATTTTTATTTAAACTCCATATATTTGAAAGAACTGTAGATTTTGCCCAATTTATAGAATAATCTAAATCTCTTAAGAAAGTATTTAGCAATCTATTTACCCGAGAGAGAGAGAGAGAGAGAGAGAGAGAGAGAGTTTGTGAATGCTGGAGAATAAGTAATACATCATCCACATAAATACTGATTTTATGTTCAATATTCATGCATTTTATGCATTTAATATTTTTAGTTTCCCTGATTGCTGCCGCTAGTGGTTAAAGAAAAACAAATAACGAGGGGGAAAGTGGGCATCCCTGCCTGGTGTCCCCCTGAAGACAGAAGCTTGAAGATGTTTGGTTACTTGTCCTGATATATGCTGTTGGGGAACTGTATAGTTTATGAAAGAGTTTCCAAAACCAAATTTACCCAAGGTTGCAAACAAGAATTTCCAGTTAACTCTATTAAATTACTGCCAAAAATCAAGAGCACATATTTTAAGTGTAAGAGCAGGATTTAATTCTGCTTGTACTCAATTCACTTAGTAATGCTTGTAATCAAAACTTCGGCTTGCACTCAAAACTTGTGATGCTTGTACTCATAACATCTGCTCTCCTTTAGATAAATTCTGCTCTCCCTAATTTCTTTGTTTCCGCGCTACACACATGTACTGTGTAGGCTAGGGGACAGGAACTGACTCGCTCTCCCGAAGGAGAAGGTCAGTGCACGGCCCATCCTCTTTGTACCCTAGACCAGTGTTTTTCAACCCTGGTCCTCAAGGCACACTGCCCTACATGTTTCAGATATTTCCCTGGTTCAGCACTGCCCTAGACTCTTGGTTTCAGGCTCGCCGCAGACGACACTGTAGTCCACCCATCCTCATGTATGAAGTCACCCACAAGGGTGATAGTTTAATGTTAAAGTTAACTACATGAAATGAATGAAAGAAAATTAAAGAAATTATAAGTTCTGAATGAAATGATTATAACTTGAAAGAAAATAAAATTGTATTTTTTAACTTATATAGGCTATAGGATTGTCAGAATGTACAGAATTTGTACATCTGGGCTCTGTAGGAACTGAGGAAGCTACAGATTTAGAAGCTACAGAACTTCTCACCCCTCTCATATAAAATGCACAGGTCTTTCCTACTATCATGTTCTTGGGAACAAAGTTAATGTCCTGCAGGAGTGCGTTTGGAGGTGTCAAATAAAATTGCAGGGAGGAAGCAGGAAAAAAACAATATAAAAGTTTACTTTGGGTTTGTCTGGGACACCTCAGACTCACTGCAGGCAAACATGTTAAAGCTGATGTGAGATCAGAATCTGATGCTAGGATACTTTTTTCAGATTATGAAGTACAGGAAATACCAAATAAAAAGAGTCATGAAATTTAAACTATGTATAAGTTTTTTGCCATTATGCAAATATCTAATGTTGAAGCTCTTATCATCTCATTATTCATCCTGATGGTCCACAGCTTGGTCCCAGTCAGATGAAATGTGGTGGACCTGAACACAAGGTAGAATTATAGCAGACGCATGCAGATTCAATCAAGAACAGACTGTCGCACAAACTATACATCAAACCATACATCAGCAAAAACCTGATAACCAGCCATTAACTGAAATCAGGTGTGCTGAAGCACGAAAACATCTAAAACATGCAGGGCAGTGTGCCTTGGGATGAGTAACGCAGCACTAGATAACAACAAAGTGCTTCTAATTTGATCCTTTGTACATGTGGAATCTGCATCAATATTATATATACACTCCACTTTAGCTGTGTGCTGTTTTGATGCTAATTTGAAAAAAACAGTTCACAGGGGCAATTAGTGTAGTTTTTTTCACAGCTAGCAATAATTTTTAAAACTCAAAGCTGTGTCAACAATAAAACAAATCCAAGGCAGACACTGAACCTATCTGAACCTTGGTGAGGAAGTAATTCAGCTCCATTTTAGAAGTAAGTGAATGTCACCAGGATAAGGTTGGATAAACTGTTTTACAGCATGTGGACATCATCATCAGGACTGTGAAAAACATGACATTAAACCTTTACATTGCTTTACAAATAAACATTTTAAAGACAGTCTGCATTACCAGAAATAGAAAAGCTGCTGGATCCAACAAATGTCCAGCACAGGAACCCAAGTCTGGAGATGAGTACAAAACAAAACAAAAAAGCATTTTACTTTGAGGAACCATAGATGAGACTCACATGACAATGTGTGGCCTAAAATAATAGAACAAATAATGGGAATTCCTGCAATTTCCTGACAAATGTATATAATACAAGTTAAATGCATTTGACAAGTTGTTCACCAATATGAGACTGACTAGCCAACCAGGTACCTTGAATTATATTGCTACTCAGCACATTTAACAAAAACTTAACAATACACAATTCAGTCTGAGTTAGCTTTATTTTAATAGAAGGTCTGCTAGTATCTGTAAAATATATGGTTTGGAGGTTAAACTGCATCCTACTGACTATTAATTACATTTTCTATAATAAGTTTTGACGGAATTGGAAGACACGACACAGAGGAGGACAGGGAATTAGCTCCTGTTGTCCTCCAGATAAGCAGGTTCACACTGTAAAGACCAGTGGCATTCACTGCTGTCAAAAATAGCACTTTATTTTTCTATGAAACATTTGTTTTAAAATAAAAAGGTTCACATACAGCTTCAATCAGCTGGTTTGTTTCTAGGATAGAAAAAAAACCAAGCAGCCCAGATACAGACCTCACCGTCACTGAAATTAAGTTTGTTGTCTGGTTTGTGGTGTTAGAACCTGATCCGACAGGATCTGATTAGAAACCAGTAACAGCTGCAATCATGTGACAGAAAACTGAATACAGATTATCTTTATTAAAAAGTAAGGTTAGTGTTCTGTGTGAACGGGCTAATACACAGCAGCAATTCAATCACAAAGCTACACTGATGTTAGCAAGTCTAATATGGTAATAGCTTTAAATACAGTACACTGCTAAATACTCTTTACTCCTAAGTAAACAGTTCACATGTTTATAATCAGCTCCTTTTGAAAATGGGATACTCATATAGATTTATCTTTATTCTCAAAAATACCTAAACTCACCTTAAGGACGGCTTAATGCAGTCATGCTACAACAAATTAGCATCACCTAGGCACCAGTACTCCCACAATATTGCAAGAATACACGAGTTTAGATGAGGGATGGGTGGATGTCTCCAAACCAAACAAATAGCTGCTGTTGCTGCTACTGCTTCTTCTTCTTCTTTGGTTTAATCACGGTTCTTTACTAGCAGTGGGCAGCGCTAGTAGTTGTAGTAATCTACAACAGCCATGCAAGCACATGCAGTAGAAGGAAACAAAGGTGCACTCCAACTAACGCCAGGCTCACACTGAAGATGGTGCAGCTGCTGTGCGGTCGTGCGGCAGAAAACCACTCACACTGTGCTGCGGCCAGCCCGGCCCAGCTACGGCTCCGGCTGTGGAAACGTCACTTCCGAGGGCATAAGTTCACGTGGATTCACGTGCCTTCTGGGAGTTCACGTGAGAACTATCCCAATCATTTAGCAAGTCTCTCATTAACAAAGCCCGTATTTGGCCGCACAACTACTGTCATGTAGTTTTCTGCAGCATCCATTCAAAGCAAGAGAGGAAAATCCCTGCCTGGTCCTTTCTGTTGCAATCCCTCTAATGGGTGAAAACAGCTATGGATTTTGTTTTCTGTGGTAAAGCTCGTTATCCGTGCGCATAGCTATCCTTTCTCATCCTCAAATAGCACCTTGTTTCCTCGGTTTTCTGTTTTTTGTCGTTTAGTTTACACTAGTAAAGTTAGCATATGTTGGTGGCTTGATTTTATTATGAAATTCACTGGAACACTCTCCTGTCTGGCTGCTTCTTTGGCTTCTAAAATTCAGGAGCTTGATACATAAGCCGCTGCGGCGTCCGGCCAAACTTGCGGAAACATTTCGTTGAGCCACACGGCCCCAGTAACCGCACTGCATGTGGCTGATATGAGTGCACACATTGACTTTAATGATTTGGGTGCCTTGTGGCACCCGCACCACAGCTGCACCACAGCTGCATTGTGCTCAGTGTGAGCCCGGCATAAGGCTGTGACCTTGCAGTTGCATACTGTCATTCTATTGGCTGGACTGGTTGCTGGGCGATGCTCCAATCCAAGAGAGAGCAAAACAAATCCAAAAGCAGCTATATGGAAGATGGTTTGTTCTGATGCTGATGATTGGTATTGCAAGTTTTTATTACTCCTGTGTTTATTTGGGAAAAGGTACAGCAAAGACAATTTGTGACTAATCTGAGTAATTATGCCAATAATACTCAACAGCTGATTCGTAGAGGGATTCGTCACTTGATGCATCCAACTGTGAGGACGATGAGGAATGACAGTTGTTATGTTTGTTGCTTGATTCCACATCCTATTAACGATCAACCATTTTGGTACCTGTTCCTATTTAAACTGCTTCTATTCTAACTACTTTTTTTCCAGATTGGCAACATAACCAGCTGATGGAGGTTATTTTTCCTTGGCTGAGGAAATACATTGTAAGGCAAAGCAGAAATGTTAGTAGATTTTCTAGTGAGACAAATTTAGTATGTGCTGCTACAGGAATTCTTTATCGATTTTAGGGTAATAGGAATTAATAAGATCTAGATATTTGTATTGAGGAGGAAAACAGGGTTGCAAAACTATTATATCCGTTTCATGTGTGTTAACCAACAGACATAAATTTGAGTCATGTCCTATCAGAACTGCTCCTGATACCATTTTAAGATCTTTGTGTTAACTCCTAATCCTAATCTGCCTTACCGAATGGAAGTAAATTGTATGGCCAGGCAGGTAAATTAACCAGGGTTCTTGTTACTTTTCCTGGTAGAGATGGGTATTCGTGTCCTAAGAACATGGTTTGGATGTGTGGAAACAGATCATATCTGTATCTGCCTGCTAATTGGTCTGGAGTATGTTATTTAGCTAATTTACTACCTACAGTCATTACTTATGATTCAATCACCCCATTATTAGAAAGGAAGACAATGTTCAAACGGCAAAAGAGAGCTAGGATTCTATATTGGCAATAGGATGACTTTGGATTACCTCTTAGCTGAGAGGGGTGGTGTTTGTCATTTATTTGGAGAACAGTGTTGCAATTTTATTCCTAATGTGTCTAACAACATGATAAGTATCCATGATAAATTAGGAGTTGCTAACGGCTCGACAGAATGAAAATATGGGTTCCTCTTGGAATTTGGTCCTGGTTCATTACTGGTGGTTAGACATCCTGGGTAATAAAGATTGGAGTAATTTTTCTTTTTCTTTTTGATTTTGATGTTTATTTTAAAGTGTTGTATATTCTTGTTTTGGTTTTACTTTGATTATAATCTTGGGTGATGGTTTTGAAGAATTTTCCTTTTAGTTGTGATTATCTTGTAATCAGAAGAAAGGAGTGTTGTGGGAAAATTCTTTTTCATGCTCTGAACTTCCATTTACCTCTCTCCTCTGACCTCTGTGTTTTGTTACCATAGAGGAATTGGTCTGTAAAACCATTACCAGAAGTTTAATGGTTAAAACACATCCTGGAGGGATGTGTCTGAGGAAGAGCAGATGGCTGTCTCATAAATAATATTGTTACCTCTGACCGAGGTGGGGTCTAGAGGACCATGTCTCCAAACTCTTTTAAGTTGAGGTAACAGTCACATAGTGTTTAAATACTGTCTGTAAACTGTGCTCTGGGCCCTGTTTCACTGACTTGTCAGTCACAGGGTCTTCAAACGCAGAAATGCATTTGAATGAAACTTATAAAGACAAACTCCAGATTTTCTCTTATTGTGAGTTAATTTCTCTCCCACTTTGATAAGAAAATTCCATTATAGTGGCATCATGGGAAGTCTGCTGCTACCCCCCACCCCCCCACCCCCCCCCCAAGTCAGTTAAATGCAAAAAAGTGTATACCGCAGTTTTAATGTTGAAATCCATGGCTGGAGGTCCCAACATCCCCCCCTTTTAGTTCCGAAGAATGGGATGAAGTCCTCAGTCTTTGGGGCTAACAATCCATCCTCAGCCATGAGAAAAGAGTCACTGGGTCCTGTAGGTAGGCAGAGTTCAACAGTTCATTTTTGGTTCAGAGGTTAGTGTTTGGACAGGAGTGGGGCAGGCTTGGGGCAGAGACTAACACAATTTTAAATTTTTTTTAAAGAAAAAAAAAAAACAAAAAAAAAAAAGATGTGATAATTTTCACAACCATAATAATACTGCTTTTAAAAACCTTTAATTATTTCTCAAGTTCAAAACCCATAAGAAAGAAAAAGATTAAAAACAGAATATAAAGGTGTTGGGAAAATTATTTAACATTTTCATACCTTGTCTGATAGATTTTACAGGGTTTGATTCTGGACTGCAAGGGGCTTGTCATGTCTTTTAGGAATGCTGTTACCTCAGTTATAATACACCTGAAGATATTTTCAAACTCCTCCTTTTTGATGACATCTTTGGAGTGGCTCCACTCTTTACCACCAACCTTACAGTTTGATGTTGCACTGTGAAAGGTGTTTTTTTTTAACTGGTGGGGGGGTTTTTGGCGGCCCCAATGACCACCCCCCGGTTTCGGTGCATCATTTGGGGACTGACTGTGCGTTCTTTTTGGGCCTGTTGTCAGTTTGAATGTTTAACACTCTAACTTTGCCCCTTTTCCCCTGCTCTGTCTGAACAAAGGGATTTTTTCCCACACAAGCTGTGCATATCTACAAGTCTCCCCCATAGAGAGATTCTCTGTTATGCAATGCATGGTCACATCATACTGCCACGCTAACGTGGAGGTTGTGAAAAAAAAACAAAGACAAAAAAGTGGTCTTCTTTCAAGACCTGGAGAAAAAACATCCCTGAAAAAATAAGCTGTCTTTAAACGTGGAAATATTCCCGGGGAGTTTCATACTTTTTTCCCAAAATGTCAATGCATTAATAGTGGGCAGGGTTTTCATCTCTGTTAAACATGGTACTCTTCTCTAAGAGGCTTGGCAGAGAGCTGGTTAGCTGTCACTAATCTCCCCGGGGGAAGAGTTTTATAAAAAACACATGAACACTCTTAGCTGTTTTTTTCCCAAAAAGCCTCAACTTCTCACGATCAAAAGGAAAAACGCAAGTCAAGAAGACAAGGTTCAACCCTCAAGCAGGTAAGCATCAATATTTGACTCCTGGATGTCAAAAATTCTATGTCCTTAGCAAGGGATTCAAGCCTTTTTAAAAGGGGACCCCCTGCTTCCCCAAGGTGGACCACGTCCATCTGAGAAAGTCTCGTTGGGGTTAGGTTCATGAAATGGTGGAAGATCATGATCTAACCTCTGGGGAAGAAAAAAACTTTTCTCATGATTTTAAATGAGAGCTTTCTAATGAATGGACTTGTGCAAGTGGTGGGGGGGGTCAGGTTGGATTGGAGTCACCGGGAAAACCATGTGCGTCTCTCCTGGCCCCTGGGGGTGACACAGAGTCAGAAGGGGAAGGGGTGCCGATCAGGCCAGAAGTGTGCTCCTTCCACCTAATTGTACCACTTGTGCACGCTGAGTCCATCACTTGGGGTATCTTGGGGTTGTTCACACAAGGGGAATTTGGCAGAAACACCACTGGGGGACCATCTGACTTCCAAAACACTTTTTAAAGGTCTGTGGAAGTAAGTTGAACACTTGGACTAAAGTTAGGAAGAGGAGACTCTGACCTAGGTGCTGGATGCATGCTGTCTGAGTCTGCCCCCTGCTGTGGCTGCTGAGTGAAAAATACAAATTAGGTACCTGAAGGGTGGGGGTCTCTTCCTGCTTTTGGGATGAAGCTTTCTTAAACTCATCTGCCATCAGGTCCACTAACTTTGCTTCAGCTTTCTCCATCCTCTCCTTAGCTTTTGAGAGCTCAAGCTTTGCTGCATTCTCTCTTTCAATGGCCATCTGGTGGTCAGTCGGGTAACTGAGAAAATTTTTTTAGCTTCCCCGTTGTGATTTCGCTGATACAAAAAGGTAAGTGACAAAGGAACATCTGAAAATCAGAGCATCCTTAGTCGGAAACATTTAATGAAGTTTACCAACTCCTGAATCCTCTCATCACAAGCAGCAAGGTCAAACTGATTTAAAACATCCCCCCTCATCTGGAGACAAAGGGGATGAGATCAGCGACCCAAAAACCTTCTGCATTCCCACGTCTGCTGAATTCATAATGGGATTTTGATTCCATCTTTTTGGCAGACACTACAGAAACAACAACAAAATTTATTAGAATATTGCTAAAAGCAACACATCTAACAAATGTATGTCCAGCTATATACATATATTTGATTATACATAGCAAACATTTGTATGAGTGTAAAACGGGCACGGAAGTTGATCATTCAACCTGTGATTTGTGACAACACTATGCTCTAAGTGTTACAATAATACTCCTTTCTCTAAGGATATTTGTGATTTTAGCATTAATTTTTCACCTTTCTTGGGAAAAACTAGTGATTAGACACTAACTTTTAAAACCTTTTGGGGAATTTTTTTAAAAAGCAAAGGGAAAAAAGGGAAAAATTGCTACACCTCCTAAGGGTAATAATTGCAATTTGACTTTTGGTTCACCCCCCTTTATGGCAGGGTGGATTAGATTAAATTTTGGGATTTAATCTGGCAAAAAATCCTGTTCTTTCAAAACCTAAAACACACTATAAAGTTAACGAAGGATTACATGCATCAAAAATCAGGTGAGATACTAAATTTTAACTGCAAGGTTAAATTCAGTTTCAGATTGTGGTCTTACACAAAAAACACAGCCTCTGGATACAGATGTGCCCGCAACTGTCTGGACAGTGAGGTTAACTGAAAATTAATCAAGTCTCAAATTATTTTCTTACACAGAAGAAAAACCAGACTGAGTCAGAACATCTAAAATTTTGGCCTATGTAGCCGAGTTGATTTTTAAAAAGCACCGGAGATATTTTTGGAGTCATTACTTTGACGAAAATCTCAAATTTGTTAACCCCCTGGAATGTCACGAGTTATAATGTTCTCTTTAAAAAAATCAGTGACATCTAATGTTAGAACATCTGATGTTTTGGGGTCCCATTGTGACCAGTGACAAGCTGGTTTTAAATTAATCACTTGGTACATCAATAATGTTGCATTTTGATTTTTTCATTTTTCATTTTATGTGCAGTGCAAGCTGTTCATAGTATTGTCCCCACGGGACGCCAATGTTGTGATTATTTAATCTGACAATTATTTAATATTTAAAATTTTAATTTTTATTTAAATAAAATTTCGGTCTTTTTAAGGGTTTTTCATGTTTAATACCAGCCCAGTAAATTGGTTTTTAGGACAAAAAATTGAAAGGGGTGAGCCAAGCTCTGACATTATTAAAAAAGCAAAACTCTGCACCACACAGAATGAATTCCCCCACAATAATTTCTTAAAAAACAAGGGAAATTTATTAACAAAAAAAAAGTCAACTCAAAGTCCCAAAAAAATATTTCCCAAAAACAACCCCTTTACAATGCTAAAACAATCTAAATGAACTACCAAGGCGAATTAAAGAAAGGGAAGACTAAGGGCTATGTACAATTTTAAACAAGTTGATTAAGATTGATTGAAAGTCATAACCAAAAAGGGGTGATGCAACATTACCATGCAAAAGTTATTTATGTTTGAGAACCCAAGGATTATCTTGAAGAATCTGGGAACGAAGTTAAGTTAGTCTTGGGAAACCCAACTTAGGCAATAATCAGCAAATGTTTAGACAACCCCTTCCCCAATGCAAGATCAGATAAAAAAATTATTTTAATAAAATAATGTTTTAAAGAGTGATCTGCTGAATAAAAAACCCAAACCCTTTTGGGGTGTCTAATTCTCAAGGTGTTCTCATTAGCTTTTCCTTTTTTTATTGAAAAAAAATAATTTTAAAAAAATATTATTAAAAGGGGAAAAATTCGGAAAAAAAGCCAAATCTTTTTGGAGAAACGGGCTTAATGGCGGTTTTTACTTATCAATTTAGTAAAAAAAATGTTTAGGAATTATTACTCAGTAGGGTTGAAAATTAAAAACCTCCCCGTTAAAAAATTTTTTGTAGCGCCCAAACACATGTTTTTACTGGTTAGCAGTTGAGCTAAAAAAAAGAAGCTGATAGCTTAGCACCCCCAGGATCAAACCCCACACCTTTAAAATACCGGGTTTAAAAAAAAGGGGTTTAAAATGCTTAAGCCGGGGGACGGCGCGTTATGATCAACCTTTGTTGGGGGAGGGGGGTTTTTCCCCTTTTTCAGGGAAATGGCATCATGGGGAAATTTGCTGCTCCCCCCCCCTTTTCAATTTTCTGGAAAATCAGTTAAATGCAATTTATTTTGAAAACTCCAGAAAAGTGTATACCGGAGTTTTAGTGTTGAAATCCATGGCTGTAGGTCCCAACATACCTTACCTATCTCCCATCACCAGGTACAAATATTCAGATAACACTGCCACTTGCTCTGCTCTCAGACCAGGACTCAGTCACAGCCTACAAAGACTCTGTTTCCTACTTTGCCCAGTGGTGCAAAGACAATCATCTTTAGTGATCTCTCTAAGAACTCATATTTGATTACTGGAAAAACACCACCCTACACTATCTGAAATACATTAATTAATTAATTAATTAAGCAGTCATTTGAGAACGTGGATCGCCTTAAATACCTTGGAATCGCTCTTGACAATAAACTAACTTTAAACACCACTCCATGAACATCATTAGGCACTGAGAGCAGGAAACCCATGTAATTGACAAGCTCAGATCCCTCTTCATCCAGCCACCCCTCCTGATTCTTCTGTACGTAGTTTCATATAGTACATCCTGCTTTATTGTGCTACTTACTATTTCACATTGCTTCCTCCCAATAATAAAACCAAAATACTGAAAATCACTTATACACATTCCAAATTAGCCAGACTTCTCACTTCCAGTCTACCAGTTCTCGTTATCACCCAGCAAGCCCTCTTGATCAGTCACAACTGTCATCATATTCTACATTCATATTTCACTCCCCTCCAGTCGCAGATACAGGCTAATATTTTTTTAAAGCATCTTGCATTGGAAAAAGCTTCATCTCAGTTGTTTTCCTCCATGGTCATGGAAAATAGACTTAGTACAGAGATCTGGTGGACCACTTTGTGTCATTTGTGGAAACAGGCATCTCATCTTAAATGTTAGAAAAACAAAGGGGATGATTGTGGATTTTAGGAGGGCCAAGAAACACTTTTCCCATTATAGAAGAAGGTGGTGAAAGAGTAGAAATAACTTGGTGTTTCCCTAGATAAAAAAAAAAAACTAGATTGGAAACACAGTGGTGAGGCTGTATACACGCAAGGACAGAACAGACTGCTCTTCTCAAGGAAGCCTTAAGTGTTCAAAACAAGAAGCTGCTAACCCTCTCTAAATGTGTTAAAGAAAAACCTGATAAAGAAGGCTTGCTCTGTTCTAGGGACTGCTTTGGAGCCACAATAAATGAAAAAATATGCTTTATAAAATCAACACAAGAAAAACCCTGATCATCCTCTCTTCACAAGACAAAACAAAACAACAAAGTGTCTTTAGTCAGACACTTTTTTAGATCTAGTGCACCTGGTAAAACAGATTTGGAAGAATTTCTTTACAACTGCAGGATGTCAATAGGGAAGGCCTTTTGAGAGAAAGTCAAAAACAATACAATAAGAGACAGATACAATAAGAAATTAATGGTTATTGTCAGGGATCTGAGTGTTGTGCCTGTGTGGTGTTTCTCTCTCTTTCCTGGAGCTGCAGGTTGATATGGTGGGCCCACCATGCTTCTAATCAGGCTTGTCAGGGGTGGGGGCTTAATAGGAGCTGCTTGCTGGCCAGTCAATGCCTGAGTGTCAACTTTAGTGGTTACCTCCTGGATTTTCTGCTCAGAGCTGGATTACACTATCACCTGGCTTAGGCCAAACTGCACAATAACCCAACAGTTCTCAGCTCCCATGACGGCAACTCCCAGGATTCTCTGAGGCTCAGCTACAGCTAATCTGTCTGCCTGCCTACAAACTTCCCATTACCTGCATCCCGCAACACCCCTGGACCCGGGTATTTCCCTCCTCATCTGGATTACAGTTTGGCGACCAGTAAGATCTCTCCCTTTTCTTTAAAACTACTCATTGTTGGCAAAAATTCATCTCACCTCCCTTCCCCTCCTTCCTCTTAGTACTCCACCTTAAGAGCCACAGTAACCCTCCCCGAATCAAGTCTCTGAAAGTTTACCAGTTTGCAATAAACCCTTAAACTTTTACTCCGTCTCCTGTTAATGTCTGCATGTGGGTTAAAAAACTGCCTAGCACTATGACAGTTCTAAAACAATGAAGAACTAAAAGTGAGATAAATCAGTAATTGTGGATTGTGGAAATGCAATCCTGTAGATTAGATTAGAGAGGAAACTATGATATATAGTATCTCACAAAAGTGAGTAGACCCCTCACAATTTTGTAAATTCATTTATATGTTTTCGTTGTACAACACTGAAAATATGACACTTTGATACATTGTAGTAGTAGTCAGTATACAGCTTGTATAGGGAATGCCATTTTCTGTACTCTCAAAATAACTGAACACCGTCATTAAACTGTCTAAGCTACTGGCAACAAAAATGAGTACATCCCCCATGTCAAATTGTTTAAATTGTGTCCAAATAGCCATTTTTCCTTCCCGGTGTCATGTGACTCATTTGTGTTACAAGGTCTCAGGTGTGAATGGGGAGAAGGTGTGTAAAATTGGTGTTATCACAATCTCTCGTACTAGTCACTGGAAGTTCAACATAGCACCTCATGGCAAAGAACTCTCTAAGGATCTGAGAAAAAGAATTGTTGCTCTACATAAACATAGCTTAGGCTATAAGAAGGTTGCCAACACCATGAAACTCAGCTGCAGCAAAGTGGCCAAGACAAATGCTGTGATTTAACAGGACAGATTCCACTCAAAGTGTGCATACTCAGTGCAATATCCAGAGGTTGTCTTTTGAAAATACTTGTATTAGGGCTGCCAATTCTGCAGTGGTTGAAAGGGGGTCGGTTTGGTGTGTTAGTGATTAGTACATACACTGCACACTGCATCAAACTGTCCTGCATGGCTTCCCAGAAGGAAGTCTCTTCTAAAGATGATGCACAAGATGGCCACAAAGAGTTTGCTGAAGACAAGCAGACTAAGGACATGGACTACTGGAACCATGTACTGTGGTCTGATAAGACCAAGATAAACTAATCTGGTTCAGATGGTGTCAAGCCTGTAAGGCAGCAACCAGGTGAAGAGAACAAATACAAATAAATAAGTGTGTATTGCCTATAGTCAAACATTGTGATGGGAGTGTCATAGTTTGGGGCTGCATGGGTCATAGTTTAGTGTTATGGTGTCATAGTTTGGGGCTGCATGGGTGCTGCTATATAGGTGCCAATCATATAGGTAAAATGATTACATAAAAAATGATTAAAGCATTAAAGGTAAGACCACACACTGTAAACATAAATAAGGATTTGAACATTTAGAATAGTAAATATTCTTTAAACATATAAGAGCACTTGCCAACATTATGAACAACTTAAACAAAATACAAGTAAATAATTTTAAAGTTAATATTTATAAACTATTAAAGATAATAAATAGCTATAGACTCAAACTAAAATCCTGAATAAACAGATGCATTTCTAAGTTTGTTTTTTAAGACAACTGAACTCTCAGCAGCCCTCGGGTCTTCAGAAAGGCTGTGCGAGAGTTCTGAAGTAGCTGTCGTGGAGCTGAAGTTCTTTTAGCAAAACCAGAAAGCTGAACATTATAAATATGAAGAACTATTTCATTCAAAATGAAATAAATTCAATTCAGTTCAATATTATTTATTTAGCGCTAGTTCACAACACACGTTGTCTCAAGGCACTTTACAAAGTCATTTAAATTGAATCATACAGATTTCAAGTCAGATAAATAAATACTGTTATTAATAAATTATTAATAAATGTCAAAAAATTTCCCCATGAAATAAAACTAAATACATATAACATTTTAGCTTACTCTTATTCTTCAAGATTTATTTATATATTTATTAGTTTTATTTGCTTATTTATTTTTTTACTTCAAGATTTATTTATATATTTCATAATGGTGTTTTATTTTGTGACAGTTCTATTTTGTAAAGCTACTTTACATATACCAAAGACTTTTATTTTTTAACCTAGGCTCTTTTTATTTCATGTTCTTATATTTAAAAGAGGGCATAGTTTTCTCTGTGGGCAGGTCAGGTCAGAGTTCAGAAACCCAAGAGACAACGAACTGCAGCAAAATAAAACAGGAACCAGCTGCAAAATGTCAAAGAAGGAGCAGGACAGAGCAGGCAGTCGCCTTCGTCCAGAAATCCAAAACCAAGTCTGTTCCGCTCACACAATTCACGTCCTCACCCGTCGTCTGCTGTCTCCGCCTGCTCTGTCCTGCTCCTTCTTCGATATTTCACAGCTAGTTCCTGTTTTATTCCGCTGCAGTTTGCTGTCTCTCAGGTCGCTGGGGACATTTATTTTAATAATTGAATATTTATTAATAACGTATTAATAACAGTATTTATTTATTTAATTTTGAATGAAACGGCTCTCCATAATAATAATTTATTCTACAAGTTATAAAAGCAAGAAATAAAGTTCCTGCATTGGACTAGAAGACTGTTCTTCAAATGATATAATGCATTTTTTGTAACATTTTAAATGTGGTTTGAGAAATGTTTGAATAATATTTATTGCCAGTGTTTAAAGTTTGACTCTGAAATTCTTTCCCGGATTGTCTGTGCCAATAACTAAAACTTCTGCTTTGGAGAATAACACAGAGCCATTTGTGGAGGCAGAAGCAACTGAGACAGACTGAGTGGGACAAATGATTAAATAAAACTGCAAGTGAAACACAGGAATGAAGAGAAAAACAACTCAACTAAACAGAACAAGAGTGAGTAGAAATAATAAAAATAAACAGAATATCAGAATGAGTTTTTCACATCAAGACACATTCTTTCTGCATTTTTATTTAGTTACTATTTTTTATAATTACTAATTTACTTTATGAAATGGCTTTAATTAGAATAGATGTAATTTTCAAAGGTGTTGGATTGCATTCTACCCAGCAAGGAGAGTATATATGCTTGAAACATGCCAAAAATGTAACGCATCATAAATAATTTCAGATAGAAATACAGCATACAATGTTTTACCACACTGTTAACAGTTTATTCAATACTCGCTTCACATGACATTACATATTCCACATGCTACATTGTGTGGTAACGTTTGGCAAATGTATCCTGCATTTGATCCCTTTTGTAAAAATTGTAAAAATTTTGTAAAAATTGTAAAGGTATGCATGTTTGGCTTTGCATCTGTACTGTAGCTTACGTTCTTCTGATCACAGACATGTTAAAATAAATATTTCAGTCACTCTGAGATAGTTTCTGAGATAGTTTCCTTAGTGACCGATAATGATTCTTGGCCTCAGTCATCATTTGAGTGAGGTCAAAGAGCAAAATTAGTCCCACTTATTCCACTTACTGCAACATAAGTGCTGACCTGGGAGATTCCCATCCTTGCCTGTAAGAAATCACCAGCAATGTGCATGTCAGTCATTTTATTCCACCGGGCCAAATTAGAGCAGAAGGTTAAGAGACGAGTTGAATCTATATCACTTTAGTATCACTGTCTTAAAAGCACTGACCTCTAACCCAGATTAATACAAAGAAACTCATTCAGCATCATAACTCACTTTAATATGAAATACTTCAATCTGTGGAACCTTTTCACCCCATAATAGCCCTTCCCAAAGATATCCACTGATATGAATACACATATCTCTAAAACTAAAGCAAAAATATTTCAAAATTAACATTATTGACTAAATTAAGTGCTTGTGAAATGGTTAGGGGAAGGTTAATGTAAAAGTATCAAGATAAGGTGAGGGCTTTAAAAAGCATCTATTGATTATATACCTCAGTGAGTAATTTTAGCCATGATTAAATACATTTTCTACAGATTTTCATCAATATATTCCCCTCCTCTCCACTAAAGGAGATCAGCGAGCATTTTCAAGTTCAAGGTGTAGATTCAGAACAATACTATTAAAGATAGCCTAATTTAAAATATTTCTCAGCTTAAATATTATTAAATGTCTTAAATCTCTAAAGTTAGGTATACAATACCAACAGAATGTCTAAATGATCAAACATTTTTTCCAATTGACAACATTTTTAAAAGCTTTTTTTGTCTCTCGCCTTTTTTGTATGTACAACTACCTGACTCATGTAGCCTAAAGTCAGCATTAAAAACGTAAGCTCATTATAAAAATTGTTTAAAAACAGCTATTGAATAATAATGAACCCTTCTGTCTGTAAATAAGCTGGTGACTTATTGTTTTTGCCAAAATTTTAAAGGAAAACAACTCAGTGGTTCTTTAGACAAGCATGTCATCTTGATAGATCAAGAACCTTGGATTTTCCTTTGGTAAAGCCATTTTATATTTGATTTGGGGTTTCTGGAGTTTGAGCCAATGAGAAAAATCCATTTCATCTAGAAGATTTAAATGTGGGTCCCTGCAGGCTGTTTCTGAATTTCTTAAGCTATTGCTGCCTCAGTCACAACCACCACCATGTCAGTCATTAGTTCCGGTTCCCGGGTTCTCCAAGGAGTCAAGGACCACCCGCCTCAGTCTCGAGTTTCTGTTTCCACATTCTTCGAGGGGGTCGAGGATAAGCCGCTTCAGTGTTAAGTTCCTATTTCCAAGTTATCTAAGGAGTCAAGGACACATTGCATCAGTCTCAAGTTCCTGTTCCAGAGTTCTGAGCGGGTGTCAAAAACAACCCTCCTCAGATTCAAGTTCTTGTTCCCAAGTTCTTTGATGAGTGGTTTACGGAAAACCTGCCTCAGTCTCAAGTTCCTGTCCTCGAGTTCTCAGATGAGGTGGTCCAGCTCGGCTCGCCTGGTGTTCCTGTCATTGAGTTCTCTGGTGAGAAGATCCAGGTGGGCTAGCCACGTTTTCCTATTCCAGTGTCCTCTGTCCTCCACTCTGGTTCCGGTGATCTCCCACAGAGGGGCCAATGCGGGCTTGCCTTGCTCTCTGTTCCTCTCACCTACCACCAGGTTGGCTTTCAAGCAAGTTGCTTTCCTGGATTCTTGCAAGCTGACCTCAGTTTCTGCTGCATTTTCCCCTGGCAGCTGACATTAATTCTGCTAAATAGACCCATCTATGTTCCTTCTAGTAATCATATCCCCAGAATTTAAGTCTCTCAGTTTCTGTCATTCTCTGTTAGATACTGTTGTACTTGTCCAGATTTCCTGGTTCCTCTTTGATCTGTATGTTGTTCCATCACGCACCTACCACTGTCCTGCTGTCATCTGGTTCATTACCAACACAAAAACACAGGGGGACCTGTGCTACCATACACTAACTTCTCTGTTCAGTTCATCCTGGACATTGATCCAAGTCACAGGGACTTAGGTTCCATAGTGCCTATGCCAGCCAAGGGTCAAAGCCCACTGAATACACAGTGCTTAATACAACTCCATGAAGCTGTAATTTTGAAAATCAAGTAGGCAATGAATGAAAGGTTCGGAGTATCTTAACAATAGTACGTATATTACCTAATGAGGGAATTGACCCCTAAACAACCTGACCTTTCAGCCATTCTTTTGGGATTGGCCTTTAAATGAAGAACTGAAAATTGCAAAATTACAGCTGACTTCGCATAAGGTGTAATTTGGGATTTGGGCAGGTAAATTATTTTGTAATTATATTTAATTATTTCTGATCTAAAACATTGATTTAAGTAAGCTTGTCTCAGTTGAAATTCCTGGACTTCCATGTTGAGAGTTACATGCAGCTTGAGACAACAGCTGTGAGCCAGCTGGATGACCAAGACTTTCATGGAGGCATCCAGCGGTACAGAGAAAACTTACAGGATGATATTGTTTTTAGTGGAAATAAAACAAAAACAACAAAACAACTGTTCCTTCATATCTTTATAATTAGTGTCATCTGTCATTAAATGGTGAGTAATTTGGCAGCCACTCCACTTTTATGCTGCTTGATGCAATCTATTGATCACTGTTGCCATGTGATGGTTAAGGAGTAGGGATTGCTGCAAAGTCAGTAAATTAGTGCAATTGGCTGGGAATCCTTAGACAGAAAAGTTTGGATTTTTTTTCCATTTGGCATAAGTAGGACCTAATTGGAATGTACTACATATTGTTATAAAAATAAATTAATTTTAACTGCATTCAACTATTTATACATTGTTCTGTTTTTCCTGCTGTTGAGAAGAGTATGATGTTTCCAGACTCTGGAATCTACTGTAGCCTACACGTTTTGGCACCTCATACATTTTAGTTTCAGTCTTGTTTTTAGAAAATATCTGAACATCATCTGCTGAGTAAATTCCGAAAACTTTCTATCCTCCTTGCTTTTATGGAAATAATTAGAGCAAATGACTCAACTGGAGTAATGACTCTTAAAAGACTGTTGAAATTAAAAAGCTAGAAAACATGAAACTAAGCTAAATCTATTTTCTATTCTACACACACACCATAAGATCAGGCACTTAGTCCCATCTGTCTCAGACAGATGAGGACTAACTGCTCACCTTGAGGGACAATACATGTTACACCAGTTGTAGTGACTCAGGAAAGCTGGATGCAACAGCTCTCAGTACATAAAGTGAAGACAAAGGCTTTCAGCTGTGATTTTAAAGGTTTTCTTGGAAAATGCCATGCATTCTAAAAAAAAAAATGTTATTGGCATTGGAAAGAGTACAAATGCAAAATATGATTTAAGGCGTTTTTTAGGCTGTCTAGCAAAGTTTTGCCATTTATTATTGATAACTAAAGTAAACGTCCGATGCACAGAAAAAGAGAGTTGAAAGTTTTTCATTGAATTGAATTACAGTGGTTGTCATACGGAACATAAATTAAGTACCAAATAGGTTGGAGGCGGAAGAAAGAGAGGTAGCGTGGAAGGGGGAAAAATAAATTACATAGTTGGGTTATCTTAAATAAATCCAATGTAATTTATCGTATTTCAAAATTGTTTACAGTTTATTTATTTTCCTATTTACTTTAAGACAGGGAATGTGGACTTATTTTTTCTGTTTCATAATTTCTCTAACCAACTGAAATTGTTAATGGAACTAAATAATTAGGATATCAAATATTTTTTATTCAGAAAATTTTGTAAAGAAAATCAAGAATGTTATCATTGTGGAACAAACTAGTTCATATCTTGTAAACATGCAATTTTGTTTCAAACAGTCTCTGGCTATTGAAAATTCATTGAACATATGAAAAGAAGCCGTGAAGTACATCTATTCTGAACCCAGAAGGAAGAATGGAAAAAAAGAACTTGCATAAATTCAAGGGGATTAAAAGAAAACCTGTACTATTGAGTGCATCAATTCTTAAGTACAAAAGAAGCAGGTAAGTGTTGAGATGAGAAGAGGGCTGGCTCTACTCGCTACATAACCTCTTGCCCTAACACAAAGCAAGGGCTGGAACTATCAGAACAGCCACATTCAAACAGACCAGCTTGTCTGCATATTAATTCAAGGGAGATCCAATTTGAAGCACTAATACCCATAATGTCACATGCAAATGATGTCTCTTTTAATTCCACAGACACAAACAAATACTGCAGTAATCAACCTCACAATCGACCCACAGCTGTACTGATTAAAAAGAATATTCACAGTATAGAACTGCAATGTACCAATCCTATTTCTGCCCTTTGAAAATGTGGCATATTATTAAAATAGATTAAAAAACATCTTTAACTGGGATGTAGAACAGGCAAAATCAATGTGGTTAATTCCAATATTGTTTTTGTGATTATGATTATTTAATATTAATACTTTAATAATAATTTATTAAACAATATTTCGGTCTGTTAAGGGTTGTCCTGTAAATCCCAATAAGCCCAATAAGGCAGTGGAATTAGGACAAAATTGACAAAATTGAAAGGGATGAGCCAAACTCCGGCATTATTGAACAGCAAAACTCTGTACACACACAGAATAAATTCACACAATTTCTTAAAATACAAGAATTTATTAACAAAAATAAGTCAACTCAAAGTCAAACATATTTCAATCAACAAATTATTTGCTATCCTAACACAACCCAACTAAACTACCAAGCAGAATGAAAGAATAAGGAAGACTAATGGGCTATGTACAATATAAACAAGTGAATCAAAATTGGTTGAAAACCATGACCGAAAGAGTGATGCAACATTACCATCTAATATTTATGTTTGAGAACCAAGGATTATCTTGAAGATCTGGAAATGAAGTTCAGTTAGTCTTGGAACCAACTTAGACAATAATTGGTACACCTTCAAACAACCTTTCATAATGCAAGATCAGAGAAAACATTATTTTAATAAAATAACATTTAAAAAAATGATTTGCTTAATGGTGTTTAATTAGTTATCACGTTTAGTAAAATAATATTTAGGGAAATATTAATTCCTAGATTGGAAACTAACAACCTTCCTGGGTAAAGAGGGCAAGCTCATGTTCCTAGCCGTTAGCGTTTGGAGCCAACAAAGGAAGCTTATAGCTTGGCATCAGAATCAAACACATACCTTTAAAATACCACTAATAAAAGGGTTGAAATGCATAAGCAAGGACGGCGCGTTATGGCCGATCTTCTTTGTTTAAAACCACCCTTTAAATAAAGTTTGTTTTAAAAAAAAAAAAAAAAAAACAGGACAGAACACATCCTTAGCTGAGTGCTAGTCAGCTAGCACTTACTGTAGCTGAGTTTCTCAACACAAATAAAAACAAACGTCTTTAAACAAACATTATTTAGAATATTGAATCTATCTAAACTTCTCTGCCCAAAAACTACCTCTTACGTGAACTGTGCTGAGGAGAAGTTGTCCGGGGCGAGGAAGTTGAGGAAAGCATTCACGTAGAACAAAGGGTTAACTTGCAGCTAACCTCCGTAGCTGTGGGAAAGGGGCGGCTCGTTCTACCCGCCCGGCCAAACTCCAAGCAGAGTGGCATGCTGGGTTGCGGTACCTTTGTCGTTCCTTCAGACTGGGAAAACCGCTCCACTCGTCGTTGTAGGGTCTCTGCTGAAAACACTCTGGAACACAGTTTGCTTCTGTAGACCTCAGAAAGAAAAGTCAAGCCACACTTGCACCTTAATTACCCCCTTCATGAATGACTACCGGATACACAAACAGCAATTCATTCCTACTTAACTTAGTGCATATGATCGTATGACACTCACAGAGTTATGTCGGTTTGCCAGCAAAGAGACATTAGCGCGCTGTGTATCTCTCCTTCCAGTTCCGCTGGGGACATGCGTGGAAGAGATATGTTTGTTGGAACCAGTGTTACCAGGTGAGAAATGTAGGATTATTGTACTAGAGACATAAAATTATCGTATTTTGAGGGAAATTATTATACACTTGTCATAAACAAAATAACAAGTCTGTTGATGTGTTGAATAGCGTCTAACAGCAGCTTTGTGGCGTCAGAACGGAATGGATTTATCAACAGCTGCAGCCCCACAGTGCCGAGCTCTGCATCTTCTTCTTTCCTTTTTTTTTTTTTCTTTTCCTCAATCATGGGCGGGCGCAGTGGACTATTCAATCATGGCCATTGTTCTGAGGTCAACGCATACACGTCACTCGTAGGTCACATTTAGAAAAGCACGATTGGATGGAATTTCCAGGATCTGTTTCCGAATCCGGACACAGATGCCTTCAGGGTTCACAAAAAACTCCGACAGACTTTGGCGATAGGCTGATGATAACTGATTACAACCACACATTCACGGAATGGTCAAATTATCGTACATTTGGCCTTTTTTAGGAATATTGATGGTACATCGTACAGAGAGCAAAATTATCGTACAAATACGATAATTATCGTACACCTGGCAACACTGGTTGGAACACTGGGTTTTTATTCAAACAGTGACGTCACGGGAAGTCCGGTGTTACCCTTCTTGTTCCTGTTCCTGGCTGTGCTGGAAGTAGGTTAATGCGATTTATTTTGAAAGTTCCAGAAAAATTCTTACTGGCCTTTAATGTTTTAATGTAACTCATGGCTGGGTCCCAACATTGTTGATATAGGTTTTACTAAGTAAGCATATAAAGTCAAGATTAGAAGGATGTTTCCTTGTCTATCAGTACAGTCATTGATTTAAAAGTAAACTGTTTAAATATATACATTCATATTAAGCAAATAAGAATATTATTGTATTGAAAAGATTGAAATTAACATATGTTATGAAGTCTAGATTATTTTGGTTTCATGGTTTTTATCTATTGTTTCTGTAAAACGTTTATTTCACACATATTAATCTAATTTTCAAGTCTTGCTATCCTCTCCTGTTATATTTGAGTTGTTCTGGGTGTGTTAAGATGTTTGTATGAATGTGTTATAGTTTTGAACCAATGCAAAACAAATCTACCTATGGGTATCAGTTAAGTAACCTTGAACCTATATTTTTTTGGTAACTTAATTCACTAAGTAAAACAGATTATATACATTCATTACACAGACTGATGTTTTCAAGCTATTATCTCTGTTAATATGATGATTTTCCACTTACAGCTAATTAAACACATTTAAAATTAGAATATTACATATGACCAGTAAAAAAATTATAACAGAAATGTGGTCTTAATGGAAAGTATGTCTTCCATGCTTAAAAGTAACTATTTTCAAAAGATACTTTTAATCTGATAAACGGGCCTCATTGGAAAGAATATTCTATTTTATTGAATATGACTGTTGATATAAAAGTACATTCAAGCAAAAACAATATCGATTCTAAAGAATCAAAAAGCTGGTACAACTTCTCTTTGTCGTATGTAAACGTCTCATTTATATTCGTTTTTGAGAGGTTTTTTTTAAATTCTAGATAGAAATATCTTTTCTTTGTGTTCAATTTGTTCAATTTGTTCAGTTTTTGCTTACATAAGCTGAACTCTGTCAGCTTGAAATGTCTCTGGATTTTTAGTTTGTGCTTTGTAGTTTGTGCTGCTTTGGGGTAATGTAAATTAATTTCAGTCTTGTAAGTTGACTTATTTCTCCTGAATTTTCCCACTGTAGGACAATAAAGGATATTTCTATTCTATTTCTATAGGCACGGTGTACAGAGTGAAAGCTTCCAGCATGAGGCAATTTCTCTCTATCTGTTGGTCTTGAGTAGATAAAGGTGGGGGTTGTCTTTCGTGGTCACCTTTTTAGTCAGGGGTTCATTTATTTTAAACTATAATAAATGGTTAGTTGTAAGCATGCACAGTTTTAAAAAAATCCCCCAACTCACAAACAGTAGCAAACAATCCATTCTAGAGTAAAAATAGGTCATAAACAAATCATTTTTGACACATAATGAAGAGAAGAGCGTCTGTGGGTCTTTTAAGAAAGAAAACTGCTTTTGAAGGTCATTCATCTTGGGGAATATTAATATCAGTCAAATACAGTCATGTAAAATAATTAAGCTACCCTTTGAGATTCAATGTTTTTTTTTTCTAAAACACACAATTTTACCAATACTGAAAAATTCAACTAATATACAATAAAAACTAAAGAAAAGACCTTCTGACATTTTCTGCAATATCATTAAAACATGCAATTTCTAGTGAAATAAAGTAGGACACTCCCACATTTATTTTCACCTAAATGGCTAAAATCAGACAGGCAATAACACATCATATGCACATTATCTTAATATAGTTACCGGTAATTTGCATTTTAAAGGAGGCATGTCATATTCAAACTTCTGACATTTAATTTGCTGTGCTCCTGACAATGAGGTGAGAGTGAAGACCTGTCTAAGGACATCCAACAGAAGGTCATAGCAGCTTATGAGTCTGGTAAGGGATGCAAGGAGGAGTTAATAATTCTAAATCAACCATTCCAAAGTCCCCAAGACAGTGGAATGTCCTCCATGCACAGGTTTTAAAACTTTACAAAAAGCTAAAAGTTTAGGAGGATTGAAACATTTTTAGAAATATTTTTTGGTATATAGATTACAATATATCTTCTGTATATCTCAATCTGTATCTGAGATATTCCACTTATGAGCCCTTTAACATCAATATCAATACATCTCTGACAGCCTGGTGGGAAAATCTCAATCTCTATCTGTTGTAGTCCCTAGGTTCTCCACTAGAGGGCACACTTACACAGTGTGCATGGGAGCGTTGGAGGCCTGCGTGATGCAGGTGTGCACACCTGTCGTATTCAAGCTCGTTCGGAGGAGTCTATTGGAGTCACAAAATGAACTTACCCCTGCTTGTTGCACTATAAGTAACTGCAGAGATGAAAAACCTCAGAGAAAAAACCGAGAAAACCTGACCTCTCACTGTGATTGGTTGACTCTGTTGCCCTGACAACACGAGAGACTAATTAATTGCTTCCCTCCTTCCACCCCTCTCTCCCCCACTCTGCTCTCGTCTTTCCATTCACAGCCTGGTTTTCATAGAAACAACTGCAAGAAATGTTTCAAAAGTCTCACGTGCAGGGAGGGGTCTGTGCACCTGTAAGGGAGGAGTTGCGCATGCGCAGAGGCAGATTCGAGAGGTTGTGTTCACTGACTTGTGGGGAAATTTACACAAGTTAAAGAAAATACAACACTTTTTTGTGTAAAAATGTTCTGCAGGTAAAAAAAAAAATTAAACACAACTTCAAATTGTTTTGCATGCTGTGCAAGTTTTTGGTATAGGTAAATATTTAGCTGTACAAGTTACATTTTTTTGCCGGGCAACATCTCACACCGTCTCACAGACATTCACATCCAAAATACAAGCTCGGATATTTTGAAAAATATCTAGCTTCATAAACCGCCTCCTCTTCCTGAGTTCCGTGAGGGGTTCGAGGACGAACTGCCTCTATATCCAGCGCTTTGGCAAGGTCTCCACCGCAGATCAGATCATTTGGGCTCCACTGCAGATCTTCTGGGCCTCTCCAAGGATGGTGCTTCCTAAAGTCTCCAGAGCTCCTCCATGGGTTCAAGTCTTCAGAGCTCCTCCGTGGGTTCAAGTGTCCCCCCAGCCTCATGGCAGACCCCCAGACAGGGTTCCTCAAGGAGCCTCTGCGCTTTGCCGGCCTCCAGACCTCTTTCTCAGCCACTGTTGACCTCCTGACCACCTACTCCTTTGTCATCATCGCCGACCACCAGGCCCTCATGCTCGTTGCTGCCGGCCTCCAAGGCTCTTTCTCGGCCACCGCAGACCTCCAAGACTCCTTTCTGGTCGTCTTCCCGAACTCTGTGCCTTTCTGGGACGACCTCCCAACCGTCCACCTGAACTCTGAGAAGAAAATGAGTATGAGCCACCTGCCCATCAGCTACATTGTGCCTCAACGGCCATGAAACAAAAGGTAGCTTCTGTCCCAAAAAATGGACCAACTCATCCAAGCCAACAACGAGAGGTAAACAACTCTCGAGGCGGGCGAGTCAGGCAACCTCTAGACCTGGTGATGAGGACAAATGGCACTCTTCAGGTAAGCCTGACATTGAGGCACAAGCTCCTAGATTTACCCTGAGGCATCCTTCAGGACCTAGACTTGATATCCCAAAATCATGGTCACCGCTGACCCTGTTGAAGCTGTTTTTTAGTGCACCATGCAGATCATAATCAATAATAACAATTCCAAGAACAATTTCAGCTAGCAATAAATTCCTGTGGTTACCAAGTTTGTTTATATAGCTTTTGCTACTAATTGTTCTTGCACATTTGGTTATATAGTTGTTAGTGATAATTGTTTTTCACTGCTAATTACTTTTTTTCAATAAAATTCCTCCAGCTGGAGATAAAAGGATACAATTTACTTTGATTTCTTTCCATGATATTGATTTTATGCTGTGCACTTTGTACATTTTGATGACACACAGGGTTATGGGATGAAAAACACATTTGGCACAGTTTTGACACATTTGGCTAAAGTGTGCCAAAATCCCAGCTCCGCCTGGCACATTACATTGCCTACTAAAACCTTTGTGGAACAAATATGCTTCAACTGATTCCGTCCAAATTTGCTGCAGTTATAGTCAAGATGTTGATAAATACCACCTGGTGCTTCCCCTAGGATTTTCAAGATGTTTTCCTCTGTTAATTTAGAAAACATTTTTGGCGAGTGTTACGCACGCTGTTGGCTCGGAAGAAAGGGATAACATAAAAATAGTGTCCAGATGGCAAGTTCAGGTTAAACAGGGTTTATTTACAGGGCTTGAAACATAAAGAGACAACATGACAAGCATTGTTAACCAAAACCAGAGTTTTTTGACCATTCACCCCAAACAAAACAAAAACAGCCAGAGATAAGCACTATATAGTTTACCTGGAAACCCAGGTTTACAAGACCGCAACCTTCCACAAACTTACTGTCCACAAACTACAGACCATTACACAGCCAATCACAAACCACTAAATTTACACAGCACATGCAAACAAGAGGCACAAGGGGGGCAAGCAGAGTGCACACTTTAAGGCCGCTCCACTGAATGAGTTTCTTAGAGGATCAGGTGGCCGATTGGCAGACGTGATTGGTCCACCATTCCAAGGCCAGTCCAATGGGAGATCTTGTCGGAAGGAGGCAGGGCCAGAGTCAGCCAATCCCATCAGTGTGCTGCCACATTCGAATCTGCATGTCGAAGACTGCAGCACTGCATTGCATGTAAATGGCCCTAAGACCCCTCCTCTTAAAGTGAAAAACAAGGTTTTGTGACCATACAAGATAAATATAACAAAAACAAAGATATATTCACAACCTGGAATGGCCATCAGCAGGAACATTTTTAGACCCTTTCTTATGACAAATGTCAAGCTTGTATTCTTGCATCAATTGAGACCACCGCATGAGGCGCTGATTGTGGTTGAACATTTGTAAAAGGCATACAAGAGGATTATGATCAGTGTAAACAACAATCGGAAGAATACTAGAACCTAGGTAAACGTGGAAGTGCTGAAGAGCCAATAACAAAGCCATAAAAGTCTCCTTTTTGATAGTAGAATAATTTAGTTGATGTTTGTTACACTTGCAGGAGAAGTAATAAACAGGGTGGTCTAACCCCTGAAGGTCATCCTGCAGTAATAATGCTCCAGCTCCAACAGCACTGGCATCAATTTCCAACTTGAATGTTCGGTGCAGATTGGGAGCGACCAGAAAATGTGCATGACAGAGGAGAGCTTTAGCACTTTCAAATGCACTCTGACGTTCATCAAACCACATGAAATCAGTTTTTGGACTGAGTAGGTCGGTTAAAGTTTTGACGATGGAGGAGACATTTTTGCAAAGGTTTCGGTAATAACCAACCATTCCTAAGAACCGGTGCAACTCACGTCTAGTTGTGGGAGTAGGACAAATAGTAATCGCCACAACTTCAGCGTTTACAGGTCTTAATGTGTCCCTGTCCAACTTCTCTACCCAAGGATGTCACAGTGTCCTTGGCAAATTCACACTTTGCCAGGTTAAGGGTTAAAGAGGCTTCAGCTAATCGGTGAAATACCCGTCGTAGGGTCAGTAAATGATCCTGCCATGTCTCAGTATATACCACTAAGTTATCCAAATAAGCACTGCAGTTTGAGAGGCCTTCCAATACTGTGTTTGTTAACCTTGAAAGGTAAATGCCATGACGGTGTACTGCATAAAGTCGTCAGGGGTAACAGAGGCTAAAATGTTGGAGGCCTGCTCAGTTAATGGGACCAGCCAGTGTGATAGGTTGTTTATAGACTACTATTGTGACTACTATTGTACCCCCAATGTGGTACTAACAGATTTTATACAGCTGTGCTCATACGTTGATTTCATACTATAAGAGAGTTGACAGTAAAAAGGGTTACATAAATATTTATTCATATTAATACACATAACCCTAAACAACAATGTAAATACAGTAAAACAAAGTGTTAAAAAGTTATGTTTCATGTTAAATTAATGTAATTTCATTCAAGGAAATGGCGATGTGTGCATCAGTAATCGGCTAGTAAGCCATTTCTGGGATCGATTGGTAGTGGCTCCATTCTCCACTAGGGGGCTTTCGTGCTCTCTCCTTGCATTAAACTACTGCAAGAGAGAAGTAACAAGTAATCACTCGCGTGATTCCTTCCCCCCTATGTTCAGGTAATGGTGACCAAAATGTGATATATTTGTAATATGTACATTGGTTAAGACATTTATATATAACCCTTCGTTGTTTTGTAAGACTTAGAAGAATTTTATTATAGTGACATTGAGCAGTAAATGTAAAAAACCCTATGTTCACATTGCATTAAACTACTGCAAGAGAGAAGTAACAAGTAATCACTCACGTGATTCCTTCCCCCCTATGTTCAGGGGTGTAACACCAGTAACCCTAAGGAGGTCCAGTTTGGTTAAAAACCTTGCAGCTCCAATATTGTCCACACAATCCTCAATCCTGGGGAGAGGATATGAATCAGGTACTGTAACAGAGTGTACCTTGTGAAAGTCAGTTATGAAACGCGGTGAACCATCGGGCTTGGTTTCTAACAAGCATGGTGAGCTCCAGCGGCTCAGACTAGGTTTAGCTTAACCATGTTTTAATAAATATTCTGTTTTTGTTGCATTAACGACTGCTTTACAGGACTAGTGCAGTAGGGGTGCTGCCTGATGGGTTTAGCATTTTGGACATCATGCTGTAGTACTGTAGTGTGGGTCGGTGTGTCACCAAATAGACATACATACTCATTTATCAGACCTCTTACATCCTCCTGGTATTCAGGGGATAAATGGTTAAACTGACCTTAACATCTCTGAATTTGCAAGACGTGGACTAGAATGATTAGGGTAACTCATTTTTAGACCGTCAGTATTGTCTATACTTTCCTCCCCAAGATTTGGCTTCTGGGTCAGGTCGAGAGTGGTACAACCTGAGCATATTTACATGGCAAACATGGAATTTATGTCTTCGGTTAGGGGTACTGATCACATAGTCACTTTCCTACACTTTTTAACGAACCTCAAATGGACTATCAAGCTTAGCAGACAAAGCCGTACCTGAAGCAGGCAAAAGGGCAATAACTTTATCTCCTACTTGAAAATCTTTTTTTACAGATGATTTATCATAATTGCGCTTCATGTTTCCCTGCAAAACAGCCAGATGCTTCATGGCTATTCACATGACACAATCGCTCACAAAAAGTTGTTACATAATCAGCCACACTTTTCCTTGATCTGTCTGTAGGAAGCAGAAACTTCTCCTGCAGGGCTTTGAGTGGGCCACTGGGTGTGTGACCCAAGACCAACGCGGCTGGACTAAAGCCAAGTGATTATTGCACAGCTTCAAACACAGCAGCAAACAGCACAAATGGGATACCCTCATTCCAACTTTTTACAGACTCGAAACAATACTTCCGGATCATTGACTTTAAAGTCTGATGCCAACGTTCTAAGGCACCTTGGGACTCAGAGTGATAAGCAGAGGAAACAACATGCTTAATGTTGAGAGTCTAGGCAACATGTTTGAATAACCTGGATAGAAAGTTTGTACCTTGATCAGTTTGTATGATTTTCGGCAGGCCAAACATAGATAAAAATGTTAGTGCTTTAACAATAGATTTTGCAGTTATTTTATGCAAAGGGATGGCCTCAGGGAAACAGGTAGCTGCACACATAATGGTTGGCAGGTATTGATTTGCAAATTTAGTTCTAGGCAGTGGGGCCCACACAGTCTACAATGGCATGGTCAAATGGCTGGTCAACTACAGGAATTGGACACAAAGGAGTAGGGGGTATAACCTGGTTTGGTTTACCAACAATATGACAAACATGACAAGAGCGACAAAACCTGGAAACATCCTGTTTCATACCTGGCCAAAAGAAGTGTTTTAACAAACGCTGGTATGTTCTTGTAATCCCAAATGTCCAGACCACTGGCTTTCATGAGCCAGAGACAAATCCTTTTGTCTGTATATGGCTGGAACAACAATCTGTTTAACTTTATCCCAGTCTGCTGGGACGACTTTTAGCAGCATAATTTCTTGCACCTAATGGAGACCACTGTCGCATTAAAACATCCTCTTCCACAATGTAGGCTTGTTGTACTTCAATCGCTTGTTCAGCACTTACCATGCTTTTGAAACATTTTTGTAATGTTTCGTCATTTTGTTGAGCTGAGGCCAAATGCTCTCTGATCAGTGGAAGGTGAAGTGGTCTTTAATAAAGAATCATGCTCCACTCCATTTGGTGGTGCTAGAACATCATTCCCTTTAGACTGTGCATCACCTTCTGTGGAAAATGAGGACATTAGCACAGAATCAGATAGAGAAATATCAGCATCTTTCCATGCCTGTGCATGAGTAACTGCGCAGGCTGGGTACAGCCCGGGGTTTAAGGGACACAAGTTTGAGACCTTCTGGCTTAAAGGGTCATCTAAGACCTCCAGACTTAGGAGCACTAAACCTCCAGCATGGTCATTCTCCATCAACATAGCTACCCCTTCTATTGGTAAGGCAGGGCAAACAGTGACAGGAAAAAATCCTGTGACAAGTTTTGATTCTGTGTAAACCTGGTGGACTGGTCTGGGATTATACCCCATCTCAATGCCATGTAATATAGAGTTGAAACCACAGGGAGAGAAGAATGGACTGGGAGCTTCCAGTGTCTTTCAAGATGCGCACTGGCTTCTGATCAGAAGGATCAACTGGCAGCGACACTAGGCCATCAAAAATGAACGGTTCAAAAAAAAGGATCAGGCTTTTTATTACCACAATCAGGAACCACATGGCGGGTGTTGGTTTTGTTGCTGTTGCCTATCTCCAGCAGTCAGTGGGTGGGAGGGGTACACCATGGACAGGTCGCCAGTCCATCGCAGGGCAACACAGACACACACAGGACAAACAACCACGCACACACACATTCACGCCTAAGGGCAACTTTAGAGAGACCAATGCATTTTTCGTGTTAAAGAGTCAACAATAACATGTCCAGGTTTATGACAGTAAAAACATTTCTGACCCTCTTTCAGCACATTGGTTTTACCCGGTGAAGGTTGCGGCACAGTGTTAATTCGAGACTTTTCATTAACATTAAAGGTTGACTTATGTGTTAGCACATATTCATCTGCAAGAACAGCAGCTGATGCCAGAGTGGTCACCTTCTGTTCATTCATATACAACTCAATACGATCAGGAATGCATTTGGAGACTAAACGTGCATGCCATAACTAAAAACAAGAAAGAAACAGATTATCACTTGGAATATGGAATTACGTTTACAGATTTTGTTTTTGTTTCCTGGGGTGACTGTGGCTCAGTGGAAAAAATATTCATCTTGCAATCTGAAAGTTGTGGGTTCAGGTCTAGCTTCCTCCAGCCACATGTCAGTGTGCCCCTGGGCAAGGCATGTAACCCCAAATTGCCTACCAATCTGGGTGTCTGTACATGAATGTGTAAAGAGTGGGACAAACTATCCTCTGTTAGATGGCTACAAGAAAGGTGTCACTGACGTTGTTTCATGCAAAGAGGGTAGGACTGACTATTAGGTCCCAAATATTCCTTAGTTGGGAATTACATCTTTTCTTTAATGATTAAAACATGGTTTGTTGTTTTTGTGCGTACCTATAATTAAATCACAGCCTTTGAACAAGACACAAAATGAACATTTTGTATCAATATGTACAGGGGTTGGACAATGAAACTGAAACACCTGTCATTTTAGAGTGGGAGGTTTCATGGCTACATTGGACCAGCCTGGTAGCCAGTCTTCATTGATTGCACATTGCACCAGTAAGAGCAGAGTGTGAATGTTTAATTAGCAGGGTAAGAGCACAGTTATGCTCAAAATATTGAAATGCACACAACATTATGGGTGACATACCAGAGTTAAAAAGAGGACAAATTGTTGGTGCACGTCTTGCTGGCGCATCTGTGACCAAGACAGCAAGTCTTTGTGATGTATCAAGAGCCACGGTATCCTGGGTAATGTCAGCATACCACCAAGAAGGACAAACCACATCCAACAGGATTAACTGTGGACGCAAGAGGAAGCTGTCTGAAAGGGATGTTCGGGTGCTAACCCGGATTGTATCCAAAAAAACATAAAACCACGGCTGCCCAAATCACGGCAGAATTAAATCTGCACCTCAACTCTCCTGTTTCCACCAGAACTGTCCGTCGGGAGCTCCACAGGGTCAATATACACGGCCAGGCTGCTATAGCCAAACCTTTGGTCACTCATGCCAATGCCAAACGTCGGTTTCAATGGTGCAAGAAGCGCAAATCTTGGGCTGTGGACAATGTGAAACATGTATTGTTCTCTGATGAGTCCACCTTTACTGTTTTCTCCACATCCGGGAGAGTTACGGTGTGGAGAAGCCCCAAGAAGCGTACCACCCAGACTGTTGCATGCCCAGAGTGAAGCGTGGGGGTGGATCAGTGATGGTTTGGGCTGCCATATCATGGCATTCCCTTGGCCCAATACTTGTGCTAGATGGGCGCGTCACTGCCAAGGACTACCGAACCATTCTTGAGGACCATGTGCATCCAATGGTTCAAACATTGTATCCTGAAGGCGGTGCCGTGTATCAGGATGACAATGCACCAATACACACAGCAAGACTGGTGAAAGATTGGTTTGATGAACATGAAAGTGAAGTTGAACATCTCCCATGGCCTGCAAAGTCACCAGATCTGAATATTATTGAGCCACTTTGGGGTGTTTTGGAGGAGCGAGTCAGGAAACGTTTTCCTCCACCAGTATCACTTAGTGACCTGGCCACTATCCTGCAAGAAGAATGGCTTTAAATCCCTCTGACCACTGAGCAGGACTTGTATATGTCATTCCCAAGACGAATTGACGCTGTATTGGCCGCAAAAGGAGGCCCTACACCATACTAATAAATTATTGTGGTCTAAAACCAGGTGTTACAGTTTCATTGTCCAACCCCTGTATGTGTTAACCTTTTTCTTTAGTTTTTTTCTCATGTGTGTTTGGAGTGGTGGTATAAATTATTTTTGTTGAACCAAACTTTACTGCTGCTGGTGGTGTACTGGGCATAGCTTGGTTTTAGTTGAGTCCTTTGTTTTTGAATTATCAGTGTTATCAGTCTTTGCAGCAAAGGTAAATATTATTGTAATTCTTCTCATCTCATCCCTCTTATTATATCAATGTATTTGTTTCATTTTACTGTATTTAACTTTATTTTACACCTTCTCTATTTAAATATAAATGGATGTTGTACGGTTACTCTGATGTTTTTGCAAAACTACAGGGGTACCAGGAGTCCCCAACTGATTACATTGGCCTTTTAATCAGATTTACCACATCTGGTTTTCCTCATCCCTTCATTTAATTTGTCTGTCACTGCAAAAAGGTATGAGAACTGTAAATAATCATAAAACAGTTATACATTGTTTTAATATTTGGTGCTGTAAATATCAACCAAATACTATAAAGAGTAGTGCTTTTGCAAGTTTTTTCTTTTTCCATTTTGATATATTAAACCTGCATCATGGGACAGAGGGCACAAGAACAGAGTCAAAGAGAAACTGCAATATACTAAAATCTTTATGTGTGTTGAATAGAACAAAGTCTTGTCTTGCATAACTTTGAAAAACTATGAAAGACATAAAGCATCCGCTGTTATTTTCTCTCAATGGAGCATAGTAACTATCATCAACATATGATTAAATTGTCCATATTTTTAGCATGGGAATTTATTTATTTAGCACAACTAAAAAAAAAACACAACAAGAGAACTGAAAAAAAGACAATTGAGGGAAGATTGGACAGCCTTCTGCAATCATTCTTTTGTTGTTCTGACCTGCTTCATCCTGTTCTGTACCTTTGGGGCAAAATCATAAAAGAACAAGCAATAAGACATCAAAAGCCAGGAAGATAAAAACGCACTTGTTTTCTGGGAACAAGACAAAGATCCACTAGTCACTACAGTCACTAGCTCTCTACTAACAATAAATCCCAAGCCCTCTTTCATCCACTGCTTTGGTTACTGTCCTCTGGACAATGCAGTCATTCCCTCTCTTGTACCTGTCATTTCATGAATTTATTCCTATTGTGAGAAAAGAAGGAGAATCAACCAAACCCCTAGCAATCAGCCCTTCGAACACTTCAGCCAGGGCATCACATTTGTCCATGTAACCTGAAAAAAAAACCAGAACATGATCGTAAAAGATTCATTGCAGCAGCTGCTCACAGCATCTGAAACTGAACCATGCCATGTGACAGAATGATTGTACAGTGTAGCCACCTTCCACTACTTTCAATCCTGTTCAGTACAAACGTTTCACCTTTACAGTACATGGTTATTTGGCTGCGCTTTCTTCAACATTTTTTTGGTCTTGTGGATTTCTCAGACCACTTTCCATATAATAAAATTCAAAGACATTTTCACCTGTACTATTTATTATGCACAGGCACGATGAACACAAAAGGGGGCATTGTGGGGTTGTCACATTTATTTAGGTTGTAACAGAGCCAAAACGCAGACAAGAGCTCAGAAGCTGTTTGGTGAATGTAGAGGTTAATAATGAAAACAAAGTAGACTTACACAGACACGAGGAGGTGGGAGTAATCAGGTGAGAATGAGTAACAGCTGAGACCAATGAAGGGAGATTAACCTGAGGGAGCAGAGAAATTGAGCATGAGCAGAAAAGAGAGAGACACAGGGAAGAATTCTAACAGAAATAATACAAAATGTACATAAACATGAACTAAGAACCTAATCTACAATGAAGGAACTAAAATAGCAGCAATTAGAGAACTTGGAAAGAAACAGAGATTAATAAAGAAACTAAAACTCAAAAACCTAACACCTAAGGATTATGACAATGGTTCTTGCCAAGGACACTATAATACATAGGGAGTAGGGAAGGCAGGGACTAAACCATCAATTGATTTAATAGAAAATAAAATCCATCCATCCATTCGTCTGTCCATCCGTTCATGTAGGAAAGTATACTCTATGGTGCTGGAAAGGAGGCTCAGACTGATCGCCAAATCTTGGATTCAGGAGGAGCAAGCTGGGTTTTTTCCTGTCCATGTAACAGTTGACCAGATCTGCAGATAATGCTATTAAGGCCTTACAAGTCGTTGTATGAACACAGCAGGAGCTGTGTCTGCATTCTTGGCACAAATCCAAGCTTGTTCCAAGCATGTATTAGACCTATTTGTGGAAGATCTCAAGTTGCAGTTGTGGAGAGGATTGTGTCTGCTTTAGGAATTGAAGCAATTTGCAGTCTTTTGTGAAGCATGCTTAGATCCGTTTCCTGTAATTCGGAGGCCATAGGTCTCAACTGGAAAAAGGTGGAACGCATGAGTGAAGACAGAGCTGAGCCATAAGGTTGGTCGAAACTGTAATAATCATAGGGTTTTTGTTGTGGAAGACCCTATGTTACCTTTCTGCATTACACTTACCTTTGACTAATCACTGCTTCTCCCTGTGCCCTGAGAAGGCCTGAAGCTCATTTTATGTAACCTGCCAAGAGAACCTAGAGTGTTATACCAAGCTCAACCTTGATAAGAAAAACTAATAATACTGCCAAGAGATAAGCCACTCTTCTTGTTTATCCTCTCAACTTACCCTGTCCATCATCATACCTCCAAGAGCTGCTTACCTGAAAATTCCTAGAATAGAAAACAAATCAAAAATATACCTGTTTGCCCTCTGCCAGATACTTCCCTCGAACACCATCTGAGGATCTCTAGCCACCCTCTGAGTCAAACCTAACAAACACCAAGCAAGTTAAAGTTCCATCTAAATATATTATCAAGTCCCACCTGAGCTGATCTTACCCTCTCCTCTTCTTTTCAGTGAGTTTGGTGCTTAAATCCCTGGCATACGAGATTTGTGTGTTTCTTTTTCTTTGTTTTTTACAATAAACTCTTTAAACATTTACCTGCCATTTTCTCAGTGTTTACTGCTTTTCTATCACACTCTGCTAACATAAGAAAATAAATAGGACAAAAAGTTACTCTAAAGCATTACGTAGAGGACTTGGATACCACCTGTGAAGTAGATTGGAATGGGAGTCCAGTTTTTTAAGAAAGGGGACTGGAGAGTATGTTGGCATTTCTTACCTTCTACTATGTTTCTAGAGTGTTGGAAAGAAGGCTCCCCTTATTCCTGAGCCTTGGATTGAAAAGCAACAGTGTCGCTTTATGTCTGGCCATAAAACAGTAGACCACATCTTTGCCCTTGCTGAGTTGCTGTAGGGCCAATTGAAGTTTTGTTGTCTAGTCTATGTGTGCTTTGGGGAACTGGATGGGGCTTATAATATACTCCCTGAGGCACAGGATGCACAGGATCTCAAGATATAGTGCTGGAGATGAGGTTATATGCATTTGCCTTCTAATACTTGCTCTTCACAGATGTCGGGTTCCATTCACATCTTCAGGCAGTGACCCTCGGTGTGCGCTGGAACAGTTTGAAGCCAAGAGAGAAGCGACTGGGAGGGCAGATAGCTCCACTAAGTATGAAGCCATGGTTCTCCACTGCAAATAGGTTGGCTGTTCCATCCAGGTCAGGGGTCAGACTTTGCTTCAGTTTGAGGAAGGTATTTTGTTTTCTTTCTCACAAGTAAGAACAGGATGGATGGATTGGGGCATCGTAGGCAGTATTGCAGACACTGCTGCATTACTTCTGGTCTGTCATGGCAAAAAAGTGCTCAGCCAAATAACATACCTATCAATTTACTGGTCCATCTATGGTCCAACTTTTTAGCTATGTCATGAGATATGGATCATGCCAAAAAGAACGAGACCCAAGATAACAATAGTTGAACATGTTAAACTTGAATTGTGTTGATTCTGTGTGTGATAACCAGGGCTTGACATTTTTTGTTCACCAGCCACTCTGACTAGCGGTTTTCCAAAGTTACTAGCCACTCCGCATTTCACCAGCCACAGTTTTGTTGTTGAGAATTTGTTTAATATGATTAAAGCTGACTATAGCATGCTAAAGTTTACTTTAACTAGATTTACATTTTTAAATGTAAATGACCCTTTTACACAATCATATCAAGACTACATAAAATGTTTACCACTTCGGGTCATTATCAACTATTCAGCTCAGACCAGGTTCAGTGTTAAGCTCTTTTTATATGAAAATGTGCAGTGATCAATGGTGCCAGGTCTCGTGAGAGAAACAAGCAACCAGCTCTTTCAAAACAAGCCCAAAAGAAGCACAACTGGCTTAAGACCACTGTGTAAAACAGAGGCCACTTGTAAACAGCATAAATGTATACATTTATTATGGTATTATACAAAAGCAACAGCAAAATTATTATTAACATTTTACCATAAACATTTTGAATAACTTACCATTTTGAATAACAACTGATCAAAAGAAAAGTGCATTTTGCATACCTAACAGGACAATGACAATAAACATAGTCATGGAAAAACTTTCTTTAAAGTCTGTTTAAAAGAATAGGCATGGTGAGCACATATTTCACACTGCGGAATCAGAAGGGAGACTCCCATCTTAGATCAGATCCTGTCTTGCAGTGCGCTCTCTTTCTCCCACTCTGTATTAAAATTTTTCCCATATTTTCCCCATTTACTGCATCTTATTCTGACGCTGTCTCATCACTCGTTTCCCTGTCACTCTGGGCTCTAGCGTGAATGTGTTTGTGATGTGCAGTCAACCCTGGTGGGAGCTGTAACCAGGAAACAGTGACGTGGAAAGGACAAACTATCTACCATTTGTGTTTTGCTTTATTGTGGGAGCTGGGAGATAATCAAGGGGTTTCACTTGGAAGGAATAACAAGCCCAAACTTCACGTTCAAAAACAAGCCCACAAAAGTGCAACCCACGAGATTTATTTGCAAGCGACTTTAGAGAAAAACAAGCCCAAAGTCGCCTATAATAAGCGTACTTGGCAACACTGGCAGTGTACAAAGTAGAAACATTACCTCCACATTACCGCCCCCACTACTTCACAACTGTGTTCTCCACAGGGACCGTCTGTCTAAGGCGACGATGGTCGTGACGGACCAGAGAGCAAACACTGTATGCAGGTAGTACTCATGGGAGTTGTAGTGTCGTAGTGTCGCATTTCAACTTGCTTATTATTTCGGATCCCATTTGAGAAAAATACAATTAAAAACTGTATATATAATTCAACCCGCCAAAGTGGCTAGTCGAAGTGGCTGTGTTACCCGCCACTGCTAAAATTCACCCGCATCTGGCGGGTTGGCGGGTGTTAAATGTCAAGCCCTGGTGTTAACTTATCTTTCATATAGATTATTAGCTCTAATGTTTTAGCTGCAACACAAGCTTGTTCATCAGCAATGCACTCTGAGACAGTGTTAACAAACTTACCTGGGGTAATCTGTAACATTTTAACCATTGTTACAACTTACCTCAAGATAAATTTGATACTATCATGAATAAAATGTATTTTATTTTAGAATGCCCAGTACTTGGAAGAGAAAGACTGACAGGGGTGTGCCTCTAAATATTTTGGAGAAAGCATCAACTGTCATGATGAATTTGGAGGTAGGACCCAAATGCAGAGTAGAGTGGTAATGAAAAAAGGTTTAATGAAAAAATGAACTTACAGATGACCAGGTACAGGCAGGTGAAAACAACATAAACAGGTTGGTAGCAGGCACATGAAAATCCAGGCAACAGACATGGAAAGACTCAGGACTGGACCAAGGCAAAAACACAGGGTAGTTAACAGGGTGTTAACGGAAGGAACCAGTGGAGAACAATGCAAACTAGAGAGCTTATAAACTGAGGGAAGTGAAGTGAGAACCAATGAACTGGGAGGGAAGCTAATCAGGAGCAATATTACACAAGTGTGGACCAGGGCTGTAGGGAGACAGTGGGAGTGACTAATTAACACAAATGAGCAAGGAGAGCATGGAGGTGACCAGAATACAAAAAAAAAACAATGACTAGACTAAGAACATAAACAAGAACCAGATCTATCAGAATATGACTAAACGTATCTATACCAGGACTTAGAAATGTAAAAGTGCAGGGAAAGTCAGTCAGACAGGAGGCAAAACTGTACGGCATATGCCATGTCACACTATATTCTGCAAAACGAGGAAAAAGCTTAAAGACCAGGGATCAAATTAACTACCTTGTGTAGGATACAATTCTGGAAAAAGATTGGTTTTCTGACTTTATGAAACAAAACCCAACTTTATTTATTAGAAGTCCTGAGGCCACCAGCCTTGCACGGGCCACCAGTTTTAACAAACACAACGTGGCAATGTTTTTTGGGAAACTTGATGAAGTGATAAAGAGGCACAACCTTAATGCAAATGACATTTGAAGTGTTGCTGAAATTGGCATCACAACTGTGCAGACCCCTGACAGAGTGATTAAAAAATGTGGAGCCAAACAGGTTGGGGCAATGACATCTGCTGCAAGAGGTTCACTGGTTTTGTAGAAGCTTAAAGCTTTGCTTGGTAGATTAAAAGTGTTACTATTGTTTATACCATATGTAAAATTAATTCTGTGTACAATCAAAAAAATGAAATGTCACTATTGTTGGCTATACAACATAGTATTGTTTTTAATTACTCAAAAACCATGAGTTTTTTGTATGAACCTGAGTTAGTTGTAGTGTTTGAAAGTAACAATATGCAATGTCAGGTTTTTACTTTGCTGGTTAAGTTTCCTCAACTCAACTCTGTAAAAGTAAAAATTTATGAAAAACGGAAAAAGCAAATATTTTAAAAAAGTAACTTGTCCCTTTTCAGGACACAGTATATTTTCTTTAAATCTCATTCACAATCCCGCGATTTTCCTTTTCATCGCACATGGAGATGCACGTAATGGATAAATCTGCAGCCATCCTCTAAAAAAGGTAAGAAAACTTTTTCCATTCCACTGTTTCATAAAGCAATTTATTTTAAGTAATTAGTATACATTATATTGTGGCGGAGGCTGAGGTGAGGTTACGTGGGGGAAACTAAGTCCGAGTAACTCTTACTCTGTTTGGCCTAACCACTCCGGGGTTTGCGTTTGTTTTCAAAAAAAAGCCGTTTGAAAAATCAGTACGTGAAGCGGTGGATTATCACATACGCGCTACGATGTATGTATTTTTTTAAAACTTGCAGAGACGGCGATAGCAGTAGTCTCCGATACTGGCGATAAACACTGTTAGCCCCCCTTAGCGTCTCTAAAGGATTTTGATTGATATGTTGCATAGGACCCGTCTTCAATGTTTTGACGCAAATCTCACTTTCTTTTTTCCCAACAGACATGAATGTGGTCTTGTAAAGACTGTGGCAAAACTGTATCAACAAGAGTCCAACTACTAAAACATTACAGGTTAGCTTATGATAATTATGGCCGCAGAAAACCATAGCCATGTATTTTTTGATTGCCCTTTGTGTATTCAAAATTGGAATGCTCTTCATAGTCATTTAAGCAGGTCACATACTAATGTAAGTGTTGAAAAAATGTGTTACTTCAGCTACATTTAACTGTTAGTTGTGTCCAAGCACCTACATACCATCAGCAAAGGAGTATTTTTGTTACATAAATAACCAACTCAACAGCCATGAAACTTTGAATTGTGTGTTTCAGGGCTGCTCTTTCCAAACAAATGTTTGTGGTACTTTCAAAATCCCCCAGAAAGAAAAAAAAACCCCCATTATATTCAAGATTTTTTAAGTAGGTATTGTAAAAACGCTGCAGCAGAATATTCAGCTGTTGGCGACATCGATAATTCAGTTCATAGTGGTGAGTGTAATGTCGATTCTGATAGGGATATAGAATTTGAAACAAAAGAACACAATTTATCTAAGACTGTAGAACTTGCTCATAGACCCAGAGTGGCAGGCTGTGATTCGAACCAGGGTACTTGTGGCCTCTCCAGGACGCAAATCCCCTGCTCTTTAACCACTAGGCCACCACTCCCCCCTAACCTCCTAAAAAGGACCACCAAAAATATTCTCAAGGATCATAAAAACCCCTTTAAAGGTTTGTAGACATTCTTTAGGTACTTAAAAAAAATCTCAAAGGGCCTCTACATCTAGGTTATGGGTTTCCAGGGTAGTCCTGCCCTTTTTAAAGGGTATACAAAGTTAAATTTTAAATGTGAGAATGTAGAAAGTAAGCATAATATAAAAGAAAATTGATAAGTGGGGTTAAATCTAAATTTTTTAATAGGTTACTAATGTGCATAATGTTTTTTGAAGCAAAAAATTTTAATCACAATTTTCCTAGAAATATTGTATAGATTTATACATATGGTAGATGTAATTTCTATTTTAAACCCAAAATTTTTTGGTGAGTCAACACAGTATGACTGGTTTTTCAGAATTTAGTCACTGAACATGTGTATTACATTTAGGGTTTGGGGAAATTCCATTTAGTAATATTTGACTAAGATGAAAAAATATTTTGGTATTGGATATGGGGAAAATGTGATATTATTTTGGCAGACTTGTTTTTAAGCTGTGTGTTAACCTTCTGTGCTTTTTTTTTTTGTTTTTTGAAACGTACCTAGATAAGTGCTGAGTTCAAGCGCATTACCACCATCCCGCTTATCCCGAAGTTTATGTCCCAACTGGACCGCTATTCTGACAAGTTGGCCAGAGTGCTCCGTAAGAAAGGCGGAGCAGTAGGACACAAAAACAATTACATGCATACTATAGTTGCTACAGATAATTTGCATAATAAATCTACCACCTCACCACCACCTTTACAGTAACAGAATTCACATAACTCACTGTATCCCACTGTTGCCGGTCACACTTATTTTCCCTGCCCTTGTTGCTAACTGGCAAGTAAACCTGTAGCTAACTGTGATTTTGTTTATGTGTGACCTCTGCATGAAGGCTGGCTGGCCAACAGTTGATATCTGAGTCAAAATCACTTTCTGGCATTCTCCCATCTTCTAAATCTCAATGACTTGTTTATACAGCATATTTCCTGTTATGCTTTGCAGAACCACTCCATCGCAACCAGGAGAGCTTGCAGCCTCCAAGCACTGGTTTTGTATCTCAATGAAGACCCTGAAAAGCTAGTGAAGGAGTATGGAGTAAGTATCATCAGTTGTTTTACAAGTGATATTTTCATTCTACATTAAATAGAATGATAAATATGCTCTCATCAATGTGTCAGATTTTGTAATTGACTTGGCAAGATTTAATGCCTTTGTGAAGGAGAGTTTTATCTTTACATTCACTTTAATTGTGCCTGAAAATATCACAGAATATCTGATTTGCCAACGTTTTTCCCTTAATATATTTTTTTTATTTATATTTATTGAACTAACTTAATTTACAATTGAAATCAGTTATCAAGATAAATATTAAAATGGTGCAACTATCATGTGAATTGTGTGCTTTCAGTGGGAGAGTTTCTATTAACTTATCTTGTCTGTCTTTGTTTTTAGTGTGACAACCCCGTTCAAACCCAGGAAGAGTTGGATCAGATGGTCATCGGCATCTATGTGATTAAACAGCCACATGTAGACTTTGATCAGTCTCCAGAAGATGTTGGCATCATAGTTGAAGGTGTGCAGGTGCTTTATGAACTCAAAGATGTCTCCACTGCTTGGGCCTGTTTTGGATCATCTATGACCTGAACCTGAGCTATCCAACTGACCTCAGGTACACTTTTAAATTCATTCAAAAGATCCTGATGGAGCTTAATACACACAGGCTTTCGACCAAAATCCTAGTACTCAAAAACAAACTGCTAGAATGAATGCATGAAACCATTACAGTGTTGTGACCTGGGGGTTGTTCAGTGTGCTCAAATGTTAACTCTTTCTCATTATGTGTCAAACTGTGTGTATAGCAGTTTCATTTGCTATGAGCTGCCTTTCATTGTAGCCACCGTCAGCCTTTCTGGGTAGAAGATTCTGGCATCTTGTGTTCTGATCTGTATTTACATAGTGTCCTGCAATGACACTCTATTATATGTTCTGTTTCTCTTTGAACCAGTTAAAGCTCGTAACCCCTACCTTTGCATAGCCCTTGCCATGATTGTAGCTTAGAGCTCAAAATATGTTTTAATTTAGTGGCAATATGTTTATTGAAAGTTTAAAAAAAATGCTCGGGGACTTAACTTTATAATTTTATGTTAAAATATACTTAAGGGTGCTGTTTAAATCTCAGTGGTACTACAGTACAAAGATTTAGATTTTTGTCATACTTTTTATGTTAATTTGAAGAATGAAGGTAATTACCAGAATAGAATTTAAAATTCTCCTCCTCACATATAAAGCCCTTAATGATCTAGCTCCATCATACATCAGAGATCTGATTGTTCCATACGTTCCTAACAGGGCACTTCGTTCTCAGACTGCAGGTTTACTGGTGGTTCCTAGAGTCTCTAAAAGTAGAATGGGAGGCAGATCCTTTAGTTATCAGCTCCCAGTTTTAGTCCATGAGGCGGACACCCTGTCTACTTTTAAGGCTAGGCTTAAAACTTTCCTTTTTGATAAAGCTTATAGTTAGAGTGGCTTAGGTTATCCTGAGCTATCTCCCTTATTTTACCTCCATCTTCTTCTCCCCTTGTTGGATGGAGTAAGGGGGAGTCAGGTTTAGCCTAAACCGGCTCAGTTATGGTTGAGGTGCAAACACACCCTCCATTTCTGCTACCTGTATGACCCCCCTCTCTTTTCCAATGGTTATGGTCAATCTGACAGAGAGAGGTATCCCAATCGTTGTGGTTTTTAGTATAACAATGGTCATCAGTGGGCTCTATATGGACAAACTGTCTACTTTTAAGGCTAGGCTTAAAACTTTCCTTTTTGATAAAGCTTATAGTTAGAGTGGCTTAGGTTATCCTGAGCTATCTCTGTAGTTATGCTGCTATAGGCTTAGGCTGCTGGAGGACATAATGACCACTTTCACCCTCTTTGCTACATTCTCACACTACTCTTCAATTTTGTATTATTTGCTGTTATTTCAGCTTTTAACTTTGTTCTCTCTCTTTTCTCTTCCTAGAAGCTACACCTGGCCTGACTCTGTGTCTACCTGTAACACCTTTCTGGAGAGGGGAATCCTCCAAGCTTCTGCTGGCAACAACTTAATGCTCACCCTCTGCCGATGATCCACATGGCCCTGTCTTTCAGTGTTTAACCCTTTCTCTCTCCTAGACATAGCTACTGACTGAGCTTTTACTGTAACTAACTCTATGTGCTCTCTTCAGACTCTAAACTTGAAAACTGGCTCAGAGTTTATCTGTTCCTTCTTTCTAGTTGAACGACTAAAGGAGCTACATCCATTAACATTTACTTTTCCTTCCCATAGAAAGTACTCCTGGATCAGTGCTTCTTTGTTCTCTTTGTGTCTCTGCTCTGTTCTCTCTAACCCCCAGTCGGTCGTGGCAGATGGCCGCTCACACTGAGCCTGGTTCTGCTGGAGGTTTCTTCCTGTTAAAAGGGAGTTTTTCTCTCCACTTTTGCTACATGCATGCTCAGTATGAGAGATTGCAGCAAAGTCAACGCCAGTGACTGTCCACTATCTCTACATGCTCATCCGGGAGGAGTAAATGCTGCAAGTCACTGACTGGATGCAATCTGCTGGGTTTCCTTAGATAAAAAAACTTTTTATCCAATTTGAATAAATAACAGAATCTGACTGCACTGTTCAATGATTGAGATTAATTGGAATGTATGTACCTGACTTTTGTGAAGTGCCTTGAGACGACATGTGTTGTGAATTGGCGCTATATAAATAAACTGAACTGAATTGAATTGAATTCAGCCTCTGGAAGCTATTGTCTTCTGAGACATATGACACTAAGGTTTCTGTTTAACCATTGAAGCCTGGAGCATCAGTGCTTGCCACGTAAAGGAAGAAAACTGAAGATTAAGTCGTATTCCCCTCAAGAAACCACTCGTTGTTACCCGAAGGAACAGCTCCATTGGGTGCATGGACGAGCCTCCGTCTTCAAAGCCTCTCCAAACTCACTAGTTTCAGAATCAGGGAAAGACAGGTTGAGTTGATTGATTTATTTCTATTATTGAATTTATTGTGTTTCTGAATTTAAGCTGTTACTGACCCCTGCAAAAGCGTTACGAATTAAAGAAAGCATATAAAATTCTAGTTAAATCGTGGACATTCAATTATTTGAGTCACCGTATTTTTGGTTTTTCATTGGTGGTAAAAAGTCTTGTTGCCTGGTTCTAAGAAATTATAGGAGGTTTTTATAGGTTGCCTTAGCCAAGTTTGTTAAAACAACGCCCTTGGGGCTCGTGCCGAGTCACTAAAATTAACCTAGCCCATATACCAAGTGCCAGTTGTAATATTAGGGAATGAGCAGCCGTTAACAGAAGTGACTGTTGGACTGTAAATGACTGCGGTAGGCTACTCAGTCGTCCAGACCTCTGGTCGAAGAAGGGCGAGACTTCTGGATGAAGGCTGTCAGAGGCTAGGCGAGTCATTTCCCGACACCAGCTTAAACCGAACTTTCAGTGAACCTGCTTAGTAAGACTTTTCAGGTTTAGGGAATTCCGGACCCGTTGGATGGAGAGCTGGATTGAGCAATCCCCTTAGACATAGGGAAGTAGGAGGGAGGGGTTAGCTCATCGGACAACGAAAGGTGGCGCCCGAACAGGGACCCTGACAGAGATAAAGGGGCCCCAGAGGAAGGATGCTCAGCAGAAGGACGCCTCTGCCTGAGCAACCCGGACCGACAGCCTGAAAGGGAGTATGGTTGTCTGTGACTGATAGGGCCATCAGTCACAACCCTCGCAGTAACTGCATAGCGTGCAGGTGAGGATAGGGCTTTATTGAGGGTAGACTAACCAGACCCAGACAGTAAAGCTAGTAGCCAAATAGTCTGAACCCATCCCTACTCGAAGGTACCTCGAGAGGCTTTGGAGACAACTCGAGACGACAAAGACATAGCAATGAACGAAGAGATTGAAACGCAGGAACTGACGAAGCGGGGAGCTGAAGGACCACTCCTGTCAACTGAAGTACCGACATCAACACAGTTAGAGCTACACCGTTTCCCTACTGAGGTGCTGCTGGGTGGGGACGGATATTCAACATGGGCTTCATCCGTAAAGAAAATGTTCCTCTTATTCAACCAAGAGCAATCAGAAGAAACACTGGTGAGTCAGCTAACTAACCAACTCCAAAGAGATGAAGTATACTATTGTTCAGAGATAAAACATGGATATAGACTGGTCGTGGTACCATGCCCCAAGGCCGTCCAGAAGAAGGAAGACATTAGCCGATGGTTACGTTGGTGGACAAGGTTCCTTGAAGTGTGGGGAGGGGAAACTGGTGTCATTGCACAGTCCATCCGAAAAATTGACCCGATTGTAAAGATGGTTTCCAGTGAGTCTGGACTGAATGGGTGATTCATAAACCCCAATGCCAGAGCCACGGCAAAGTTGAAAGATTATGAAATAGAGACCAGAAAGATGACCCAGTTCAAAGAAAAAGCTCCGAGCCACCAAGATGACGACAAAGAGAGTCTTTTGAGGAGTGTAGTGAGTTGGCGAGGGAGCAAACGAAAGACCACAGAACTGACTCAGAGGTACCAAATGTAATTAACGCCGAAAACAGAGGGAAAGAAGAGGGCAACGAGTCAGAACAAGGAAAGACCAAAGACATGCGAAAATCGAGCCAAAGACCAACTATTACCCCCCTCCGTAAAGGCAGAAGGGGGACATCCCTCAAGGATTGCCCAGACTAAAAGCAGAAATCCAAGAGACTATCAAAAGGGAATCCTCTTGTCAGCAGCCCCGGCGCCATACAGGAGCCCTCAAATGTATGACCTACACACCAACCCACAGGGAGCAGGACCCACGCAAAGTAAAGTAAGAGACCTTACCTTTAAATTTGAAAAACAATAAGCCCCAAAGAAAACAGTGCTAGTAACCAACTCAGAATGACAGGAAAAAAATGTCGAAGAAAAAGAACCAAGAAAAATTAGTCAGAAATCAGACAGAGTCATGATGAGGAAAGTCCTAGATCCGATACCCACAGATGCAAGACGAATTTCCCTGCAAAATGGGACTCGACTCTACCAAGTCATCGGAGACCCCTGGGGAAAAGAGGGAGACGGATTTTTAGTTTTCACAAATGACAACTTCAAGATCCACAATACCAAATTCAGGAAAAAATTAAGAGCCCAGGCAGGGAAGATTACAAAAAAGAGGTTCGAGAGCTAAGAAAGAAAGTGAGCCAGAACAAAGCAAGCAAAGTGCGTCTGACTAGTGGGGCCGACCTCTCTTATTATGCTGTCATCCACTCTCCTATTGCCGCTTACCAAAAGGGAGATGACTTGAAAGAGTACAGAGAGAAAGTGTTGGTAGCCCTGGATGAAGGACTGAATGTTGCTATCAACCACGGCCTGAGAAGGGTAACAATATGCCTGGACGGACTGAGATCACGTGACCTACCATGGGTGTCAGCAGAAAAAGTGGCTGTTGCAACAGCACACCATGTAGTCAAGAATTGTTGACAGCCCCTCACTGACCAAAAATAGTCATTGTCACTTCCCTACCCAAATGATAGGGGAGGAAGAGAGAGCTGGCGTTAGTAGAATGGTTGGATGAGGGGAAGCCGAAAGATCCCCCTCACCTTAGACATACCAAGAATCCAAAACAAACAAAATCAAAACCACACCCTGATAAAAAACGCCACTTGTACAAGAGTGAGACCAGCCAAGCTTAACACCTGGAGAAAAAGGGCAAAAAAGCAAGCAAAGAAAGACAGAGCTGCCCCTTCAACCCTTGTGCAGGCTGTGGAATGTAGCATAGCTAATTGCAGCCTGGAAGACCTAGAAAAAACAGAAAACCCCCCCAAAGATTGAAAAAAGCAAAGAAAAAGATAAAACAAAGTCCAGCCAAAGAGGAGCTCCTGAGTCCATTAAAAAGGGGCCCCTTGAACCAAGAAAGAGAAGACAGTGAAGTCAGTGGGCCGGGAAAAAAAGAAGAACCCTCAGAACACGAACCCTCGGGGGAGATAGTGATGACAGGAAAAACCCTTTTTTTTAAATCCAGTGCAGCGGCAACCCCCCTCCAACCCACTCAAAGTAGGACAGAGAAAAAGGAGAAAGGAAAGCAGTGGAAGTGTTTGACATCTACTGGGTCTCAGGAAGAATGGCGAGAGACCTGACATGGGGGCTGGTTCAAGCGAATGATGGGCGTCGAGCGTACATACCAGAAGCTGGACAAAGAGACTATCACGTCCCGGCTGTATGGGCTGACCGCCTGGAAGACAAAGTCGAACTCAGGGTAAAAGCAACAGTTGGGGAATGTCCAACATCCTAATGATGCCATCCTACCACACCCTAGCAACTTATCAGCCACTGACCAGCAAGTTCAGAACCGCTTATGTTGGAGTCATGCATGATGTGATGTTAAGAAGACTAAAGAAAGCCGCATACAAGTATGCACAAGAGATCGAGCGACAGGTTGATGAGCTGTCAGAAGAGGAAGAACTTCCACTGCCGTCAGCACCACGCTCCACAAGCAAGCCCACAGGGAAAAAGTCTGAACAACCCATGGCGTCCAGCCCTGAAGCTGATGTTTTCTGTGAGTACAAAAAAATTAAGACCTTAGTTGGAGAGAAAAGATCAGAAGAAAGTAGTGAAGATTACATCAAAGATGTGTGGCCGATGATTACCAATGCTACTGAAAAAAAATTGTGGCTGAGCCATGTAACAGCACATCCCTTGGACAAACAAGGAACAGCTCAAAGCCATTATGAGAGGTTGGTGTTGGAAGACATGGATGATAAAGACTCCCAGATCAGAAGAGCAAGACTGCGCATGGATGGAGGTCAGCGCCTTGCACCGGTGTGGCATGTGCTTAAGTAAACAATCTCACCAGCTAGATATGTAAAGGCCCTCCGAGGAAGTAACCAAAGGGAGGAGAGGAGAGATCGCTTTTGCCAAAATGGCGATGCAGGGTACAACAGTTCCACAGATGGACCAAGCAGTGATTTCTTATGATCTGGAGCAGCAGTTTTATGAAGAAAGAAAGAGACAGGACAAGAGGCCAAACCACCAACTAAGGCCAGACCGCCATTTCAGAGAAGAGAAGAACCGCAAAGAAGATTTTACGGACCACCAGCATCGCAAAAGAAAAGAAAAGCACCTTTCTCCCTAGGGAAGAGTACGACAAACTGTCCATATAACCGCATCACCGTCACAGACCTGAAAGAACTCAACAAACCACGGGGAGAGCGCCGCTCTCTATCTCAAAGGCTGAGCCAGCTCAAGAGTGGTACAAAGCAGTAAATGTGCCCGAAGTAACTGAACAGAAACTGAAGGAAAGTGAATTCTCCCTGGCTGGGAAAGAGAAGTTACGTAAGATCATCACCTCAGCAAATGTGGCCCGGTTCAAGAACAACTGTGGAGACCTGGGACCACAGTATCTGCACCTCATAGAAGGGGGAGTGCATCCACCAGTTCGACAGTACCCCCTGAACCCGGGTCCCGTTGAAGAAATGGACAAAATAGTAAAAGAACTGAGCGCTCTAGAAATCATCAGAGAAGAGCTAAATCCCATCACTAATAGTCCCATTCAAGCGGTAAAGAAACCAGAGTCAGCAGGAGGAGGTTGGAGGCCAGTAATCAACTTCAAGGCCCTCAATCGAAGAAAACCATAGCAAAAAGGCCAGCCTAATCAATCCCAAGGAGCACTGAAGACACTAAGAGTCAAGAAAAAATAAATCCTGCATTGACTTAGCAAAGTTTTTCTCCCCCAGACTTACAAAGCAATCACAGGGCAAAACAACATTTACAGACAAAAACAAGAGTTATGTGTGGCAATGGTTTTCCCAGGGGGTAAAGAATTCCCCTAATGTGTTACAGTCAGCTGTAATGGGAAGTTTTGGGCGATTTAGGAGCCCCAGTGTACATAGATGATGTGTTTCATTGCAGATGACACAGAAGAGGAGCACCTAGAGAGACTGCAAACAGTGGGGAAGAATCACAGCAGCAGGACTGAAGCTGAATCTCAAGAAAATGCCAGTTTGGACAGTTTCAGGTGAACTACCTAGGATTCCAAGTGACAACAATTTTGGAACCTCTGAAGGAAACGGGAGAAAACTGGCACAAATCCAGCCACCTGAATCCGAAAATGGTCTTCAAAAATTTTTGGGACTTTGCAACTACGGGAATCATGTTCCTAATTATCAAAAAATATGCTAAGCCATTAAATGCCTGCCTAAAGAACGGGCAAAGGAGAAGAAAAAATGACAAAGAAAAACTGCACTGGGGTGCATCGAACCAAAAACGATCTGGATAAGCTCAAAGGAGCAATCCAAGAAGCAGTGAGGCTGGAAACAGAGGAGCTTGACTGAAAAGTTGGTGGCCGAAAACAGCTGTAAAGATGAGGACTCCATGCTAAAAGTGAGCAATGAAAATGGGGGTTGTAAAAATTTGTGGAGTTTCCCCTTTTCATCTGTAGAGAAAAATTCCCCCCAAAAAAAAAGATTTGCAGTGCTTGCTAGATACTGGAGCACCTTAAAAGACCTAGCACAGTGACAGCAGATTAAAGTCATCACTCAGAGCCAAGTTCACAAGTATCTCAGAAAGGAAGGTGGAAAGACAAAAGCAACCAATACAAGGTGGGGAGAGGGAAGACATCCTGCTGGACCCCGACCTTGAGATTGGCCCAGCACAACCAAAAAGAAAAGAACCCTTAGAGCCGTCTGTGAAAGAAAAGCTGCAAGAGTGGGTCCTATACACTGATGGGTTAAAAAAGGACTAGTTCAGATGGCCTACTGGGGATTTATTTTCCAAACAGCACGGTCAAGAGAGGTGTCGCCAGAAAGGTAAAAACTCCCCGGGTGCACAGGCGGGAAATGACAGCAGTGTGGGAAGTAATGTGGAGTTGATAAAAGAAGAATCAAAAGAGCAAAGGTAATCACAGACAGCCACTACTGTGCACAAGCCTTTTAACGAAGACTTATCCATTTTTGGGAAAAGAATGGGTTTGAAAAGCCAAAGGGGAAAGTTAGTGGCCCATCACGATCTGTGGAAAAGATCGCCGAGTTGAGGATGAGCCTGGAGCTTGAAGTAGAGCACCAGAAGGCCTACCTGAGAAGGGGCTCACTGGCGTGGAAACGATGAGGTGGATCGCTATGTTCAACAGAGAAAAATTTTTCTTTGTCGGGATCAAGAAGTGGGGCGAACGCACAAGGAAAGGGGGGTCCCTGAAAGAAATTGGGGATGAGGTGGTACGGAGCGTGCATGAGGCCTTAGGACATGCAGGCGTGCTGCCTAAAACCCGTAAAGAATTGGGGAAAAGCAGGAGCTATGGATCCCTATGAAGCACATCCGGGGGTACTACGGGACTGTGAAGTATGTGGGCAATACAACGCAGGGCGCCGTGGACAGCGGCTGGAAGGTCTGAAAATCAAGAGCACCATCCCCTGGGGCTCAGTGTGCATGGGGTCGCGGGCCCCATGGGATACAGGGAAAAAAGGTGAAAATACCTCCTGGTGCTAGTAGACTCAATGTCAGGGTATGTAACTGTAAGAGCACAAAGGGGAGCCCAAAGGCAGCAGTGTCGTTGTCATGCTGGAGCAAGCCTGTAGTTTCCTTGGGGGCTAAGGAACTGCGAACAAACAAATGGGACTCATTTTCGCAACGCACAGGTTGATCACTGGTGCCAGAGATATGGAGTAATGAGAATGTACTCCCCACCACACACTCCCCAAGCGAACGGAGTGGTGGAACGCACCATAGGTCTAGTGAAAAACTGGATTGCAAAAAATGCTAATCCTCGTGACTGGAGCACCAAAGCTGTAGAAATAGGGCAAGCACTGAACGACGGACATCGTGTCAGTAGACCCTCACCTGCAGCAGAACTCAACCAACGACCATTCTCTTCGCAAGAAGTGGGGCGGAGCTCCAATGAGAAAACAGGGAAGCCAACACCTAAGGTGCTATTCCGTGAGGGACAACGAGTTCGTCCGAATCACCACTCTCCCCAGAGTGGTCTTTGTAACCCACTGGGATCTGTGTGAAGAAAGGCTAAAACAATATAGCTGCCTGTGGGACGGTTCATTTCTTAAGAACTGTGACACTTGACAAGATCAGGAAGGCTGATGCAGGTGGTTCAAGCAGAAGGGTGGCAAGTAAAGCGATTTTATGATCCACTCAGACCTTTTAAACCGCATCCTGCTGAAGGGAGGCCTGCACCATATAGGCAAACCACCCAGGACCAAGACAGTGTGGCTTAATAGCTCAACCATCAGCTCCCCCACTTTACGAAGGGTTATGTGTAACCGAAGGATGGGGTCACCTGAATGACGGCCTGGATGGGGGACCAACAGATCTGCTGACAATATCAATCAGGGTGTCCTGGCCATATGATCCAGCCTCTGGCCAGGTAAGCTGCCCACCTTTAACCACCACACAACATCCCGTGGTGTTTCGAGTGCATAGCGACCAGGGTCCCAAAGGTGTCGGCACTGCACTTGAACAACCTCACAACAATGAAGAACAACAGGCGCAGCCAAGTGGATGGATCGGGCCCTGGGAGTTGACAACCTGGGGACAGTTAATATTAGAAGTTATTGCAAATCCGGACCTCCCCCTAGAAGACATACCCGACACTCCCAAGGAAAGGGGTGCTCGAGGTACAGGGCTATACTACTACACCACCAGTTTACGCCTGGGGCAGCAATGGAGTCAGACCCAAACAGAAGGTGGGAGAGTTCATTGTAACCTCTGAAGCCTGGGATCGCGATAGGGTACTACAGATTCCAGGCACCGTGGCTCATTGGACAGACACACCCACTGACCCTGGCTCCACCCAGAAGGTACAACTGGCAGTACAAATGGTTGTAGTTCCATATAGAGGTGCATACTCTGTTGGAGCAACCATAACAATTATTCCAGAACAGCAGGAAGAAGAGCCTGGAAGAAGAGAAGTTGCGGCAGCATACAGGAATAAACGCTCACATTCCTGGCCTTAGCCCTCTTTGCCACAGAAGTGGAAATGGACAAGAAAGGACAAAAACTGACAGACCAACAGGAAAAAGGGACAAGGGACACCTCACCAGAAGAGCCCCAAAGCCTGCCATGGATATTCAGTACAGTCCAACTTAGAATAAGAGGAGCAGTTCTAGTAATCAGATGGGGACCACATTATCAAGAACCATTACAAGGCACGTATTATGAAGTTTCAATAGCCAGAGCTATAATCTGGGCCACATCACCCTCTATGTCAAAAGAAGTCAAGGGAAAAGTTCGCCAACCTGGCAGATATGTCTTCAACAACACCCAATTACCCATTTTGGTGAGAGAAAGCGCAGTCTACCCTAACCCTCCGCATCCACACTGTACCATTCCGGCTCGGCCAGGCCATCGGGTCGAACTCAAGATTCACGGCCACCCACTGTACACGTCAATCTGTATCCTGTCAGAAGCAGGGTTGGCTAACGAGGTGTATAGACAAAGGCGAGCCGTAGACGGATATACTCTTGCAGGAACACAGATACAACCTGACTACTGGATAGTCTACTAGTGGAAGTGGGTGTGGAAGGGGTTGGAGCCTGGATTGCCTTACCCATCACCCATTTATCAAACCTTGCTCAAAGGACGAGTGGATAGAACTGAAGAAGCAGATCAAATTAAATTAGCAGGCTATTCCCAAGGATAACCATGCCAGAGACTCATTCGGACATGATTCCTCTCAGTTATTTAGCTACTTTTAATGCCCAAGATGAAGAGCCTCCCGATGACCCTGACAACACAAGTCCCCCTACTCGACCCAAGCTATGGAAACTGATAAAGATTACGGATAGAGCGTCTTGTTTAAAGACTTTGCTTAGGCTTTTTGCTTTGCTTATCGGCATTATTCTTTTGTTGATCATACTTTACAAAGCTGGAGTGGGACCTTGGAACTTTACCCATGTTAAGGTCGCTCATGGTCCTTCAAAATATGCCAACCAAACTTGCTGGAACACAACTTCTCTGAACGTCTTTTTGCCTTGGACAGAATACCCTTCCTTAAAGAACCAGTCTGTGTTCTTTCGTGAGAGCCAAAACACCAATTTCACCAGACTGAAGAAGGCTCTACAGAGAAATCCTGCATGGATTAATGACTCCACGACTGAACAACTTGTCAACCACACCTGGTCTATCTCCAACCTCGAACTCACTGACGAGGGAGTAATAATATGGGTGAGAATCCTGCACCGACTCATCTGCCGTACAATTCGCTGCAATTGGATACACCCTGGCCGAGGGGTCCCGGAGTGGCACTGCGACTGGGCCTGTCGGCCTTTAGTACAGTTTAGAGGCCACGGTTATTGGGAGCCTGAAGTTATCCACCAGGCTCCTTCAAGAGTTGTGAGTTGCACAGCCTGGTTTCCCCGTTGGAAAATTTGGGGAAAATATCAGTTAAATTGTGACGAGAATGTGTCCACTAAACCAGACATATCCCAGCAGACTAGCCACCACACCAAATGGGGCCTTGTCATCCCCGCAAGAGGATCCAACGCCACAGCGCAGAATCATACACGCGGTCCTGACACTCCTAGGCCTAAAAACACTTCGTCAGCCAGAAACCGCACAAATTACCCGTTGGCTTTTCGGAATCAAGAAGCCCTGCAGGAATGTATTAATACCAAGCTCAGACATTTGCCCAGCTGTTTTTGGAACATATTCACTCAGTGCCGCACTCAAAACTATCTGCCCTCGGACCCTCTTTACACTCATCGAGTCTATCTCTCCTTCATAACCTCCTGGTCGAAAACCATCTGGACTAAACACAAAGAATGGCTGAACACGACGTTTCCCTGAGTATGGAAGGCTTATGGTGTTCCCTACTTCAAAAGGAGACCTCCCCAAGGGTGAAAGCCGAACACATGAAGACCTTGTTTTTCTCTGACTTTTGGGACTTTGGGCATGGATACAGTCTGATCTCAAGAAGGGGGTGTCAAAATAAGGTGAGATGTCCATGTAATCCATGCAACATTCATTAACTGCTCACAGTTAAATCCATAAAAATTACAACAGATATATTTCTGTGTAATCCACGCAACAATTATTAAAATATATAGTTGAAGCAGTGAAACAAGCATGTTCTCATATTCTGGAACTGAGAAGACTGGAGAGGCCTGTGTGGAGATAAATATTAACTGTCTTATCTTTTGCAGAAATGTAAACAAGTGTATCCAAAGAAATGATGTATGATGATTTTCCATTCTTTTACAAGTAATAAATGAAATGAGTAATCTTTGATTATCAAGTAAAGACGTATGATTGAAATATGATTGAGAACTAATAATTAAAACACAAAACTTTAAGGTTTAAAATTCTCAATCAGCTATATAGAAGACATATAATGTTGATCATTTGTGATGTATGAATAAGAAGAATGAAGTGATGATTTTGTAACTGTGTCTTAAAGTAAATGTAGAAAGCTGAGAATGGAATGTGTGATACTGTGTAAAGTTTAAGACTGAGCAGATTAGGGAGAGAAGTGCAGGATGACTAAGAGTGACGAGAGCCGGCTGTATGCTGACAGCGAACCTTTGAAGACCAACGGGAGGAAGGGCGGATGCGACTACAGCCAGCTGCGTGGCTATTTCTGACATATTCAAGGCCAACAAACAAGACCAGAAAGCCACGTTGACTATGACTAAAGTATTGAGCAATGACCAAGAAGCTGAGCTGAATAGGCTGAGCAATAGCTGAAAAGCCTAATAAGGAGCTGACTGGTGAGAGAATCTACACTATAAAAGCAATGCTGAAGGAAGGAACTGGGTTGTTCCCTTGCAGAAGACCAGCGAACAAGATCGGACGGAGGAAAGAAGCTCAGATGGAAAAGGAACAGAGACACAGCCCAGCTGATCGACTGCATTAAAAAGAGGATCAACCCGTGTGCCCTAGAAGGACTGTGCCTCAAGATTAAGAACCTGATTTCATCTACAGCCTTTTTATCCAGACAACAGAAGTGAACTTGATCGGTGAACTGCTGATTGCTCTAAGTTTCAGGCTTCTGGAAGTCCTGAATCAACCTCAATTATGTCCCCGGGGCTTCCTTCAACTCTTCAGCCTCTGGAAGCTATTGTCTTCTGAGACATATGACAACAAAGTTTCTGTTTAACCATCGAAGCCTGGAGCATCAGTGCTTGCCACGTAAAGGAAGAAAACTGAAGATTAAGTCGTATTCCCCTCAAGAAACCACTCGTTGTTACCCGAAGGAACAGCTCCATCGGGTGCATGGACGAGCCTCCGTCTTCAAAGCCTCTCCAAACTCACTAGTTTCAGAATCAGGGAAAGACAGGTTGAGTTGATTGATTTATTTCTATTATTGAATTTATTGTGTTTCTGAATTTAAGCTGTTACTGACCCCTGCAAAAGCGTTACGAATTAAAGAAAGCATATAAAATTCTAGTTATATCGTGGACATTCAATTATTTGAGTCACCCTATTTTTGGTTTTTCATTGGTGGTAAAAAGTCTTGTTGCCTGGTTCTAAGAAATTATAGGAGGTTTTTATAGGTTGCCTTAGCCAAGTTTGTTAAAACAACGCCCTTGGGGCTCGTGCCGAGTCACTAAAATTAACCTAGCCCCTATACCAAGAGCCAGTTGTAATATTAGGGAATGAGCAGCCGTTAACATAAGTGACTGTTGGACTGTAAATGACTGCGGTAGGCTACTCAGTCGTCCAGACCTCTGGTCGAAGAAGGGCGAGACTTCTGGATGAAGGCTGTCAGAGGCTAGGCGAGTCATTTCCCGACACCAGCTTAAACAGAACTTTCAGTGAACCTGCTTAGTAAGACTTTTCAGGTTTAGGGAAGTCCGGACCCATTGGATGCTGGATTGAGCAATCCCCTTAGACATAGGGAAGTAGGAGGGAGGGGTTAGCTCATCGGACAACGAAAAGACATAACAATATTTTCTCATAACTTTGTCTTGTCTGACCATTTCTTAATAACCTCCCTCTCTGTTGGATGGAGTAAGGGGGAGTCAGGTTTAGCCTAAACCGGCTCAGTAATGGTTGAGGTGCAAACACACCCTCCATTTCTGCTACCTGTATGACCCCTTCTCTTTTCCAATGGTTATAATCAGTCTGACAGAGAGAGGTATCCCAATCCTTGTGGCTTTTAGTATAACAATGACCATCAGTGGGACCCATTGTGGGGTGCCTTGAAACGACATTGTTGAAAATAAGTGCCGTTTAACTAAATTTTCTGAACTGAAACTTTATGTGTAGTCATGCTGCTATAGGCTTGGGCTGATGGAGGATATAATGACCACTTTCACCCTCTTCGCTACATTCTCACACTACTCTCCAGTTTTGCAGTATTTGCTGTTATTTCAGCTTCTAACTTTCTTCTCTCTCTTTTCTCTTCCTAGAAGCTACACCTGAGTCTGTGTCTACCTGTGACACCTTTCTGGAGAGGGGCATCGTCCGAGCTTCTGCTGGCAACAACTTAATGCTCACCCTCTACCGATGATCCCCATGGCCCGGTCTTTTAGTGTTTAACCCTTTCTCTCTCCTAGACATGGCAATTGTCCTAGCTTTTACCGTGACTAACTCTATGTGCTCTCTTTCAGACTCTAACCTTGAAAACTGGCTCAGAGTTTATATGTTCCTTCTTTCTAGGTGAAACGACTAAAGGAGCTACATCCATTAACATTTACTTTTCCTTCCCATAGAAAGTACGCCTGGATTAGTGCTTCTTTGTTCTCTTTGTGTCTCTGCTCTGTTCTCTCTAACCCCCAGTCGGTCGTGGCAGATGGCCGCTCACACTGAGCCTGGTTCTGCTGGAGGTTTCTTCCTGTTAAAAGGGAGTTTTTCCTCTCCACTGTCGTAACATGCGTGCTCAGTATGAGGGATTGCTGCAAAGTCAATGCCAGTGACTGTCCACTGTCTGTACATGCTCATCCGGGAGGAGGGAATGCTGCAAGTCACTGACTGGATGCAATCTGTGGGGTTCCCTTAGACAGAAAAACTTTTTATCCAGTTTGAATAAATAACTAACTGACTGCAGTGTTCAAGGGTTAGGACTAATTGGAATGTATGTACCTGACTTTTGTGAAGTGCCTTGAGACAACATGTGTTGTGAATTGGCGCTATATAAATAAAACTGAATTGAATTGAATTAAAATTGAATTTCCAGGCCAGCCGAGAGATATAGTCCCCCCAGTGTGTCCAGAGCCATTCCCTGGGCCTCCTCAAGGTCGGGCCTGCCTGAAACACCTCCAGAGGGAGGTGTCCATGGGCCGCACAGGACAGATAACCGAGCCACCTCAGGTGACACTTCTTGATGTGAAGGAGCAGCAGCTCCTCTCCAAGCTCCTCCCAGATGGCCGAGCTCCTCACCTTATTTCTAGGGGAGTGCCCAGCCACTCTGTGGAGGAAACTCATTTCAGCCACTTGTATCCAGGATCTCATTCTTTTGGTCATGACCCAAATTTCATGCCCATAGGTGAAAGTAGGAACGTGGTTTGACTGTTATATTCAGAGTTTCTCTTTTCAGCTCAGCTCTCTCTTCACCACAACAAACCAGCACAGCGGCCGCAATACTCCACCGGCCATGCTGATCCATCTTTGAATCTCCCACTCTATTCTCCCTTCACTCAAAAAGCAGACTCAGAAATAATTGTAAATTCTAGCCATGAAAGTCAGAGTCCAACATGCACCATGAATAGGTCCGTCTAAATGCTGGCAATGCCAACCAAACTCCTGCTCCGTTTGTACAGAGATTGAATGGCACCCAGAGGGACACGATTGAATGCTTTCTCCAGGTCCACAAAGCACGCCCGAAGTTTGCCTCTGCTACCACCTGGGCTACAGCACGCTTGGCTCATGGTACTAGTCAGCTGCATCAGAAGTCCCACAAGCTAGCCAGGGACAACAGGACTCCTTCATCATCTTGATGGCATGTCTTATTGGTGGTGACCAATCAGGTTTGGGGATCTTCGCCTCAACAGGCACCGCAGGCTTTAGTGCCACAGCTATGGACAACCGCATTGACAAGAAAGGTAGTGAATATAGTCCGCTCGGATCTTTTTGTCCCTAGCGTCCCCTGGGATCCATGAAAAGCTCTCCCTCAGGTGAGAGTTGAATACATCCCTGATTGAGGGCTCCGCCAGACATACCCTGTCTGTATGGCTTCCTCCTCTTCCCACTCACCACCAGGTGGTGATCAATGAACAGCTCTCTTTACCTTTCTCCAGCTGAGTGTCCAAGACATGCGGCCAAAGGTTAGACGACATGACAACAAAGTTGATCATAGATCCTCTGGCCTAGGGTGTCCTGGTGCCAAGTGCACTAATGCTTAAACATAGTGTTCATTATGGACAATCTGTGACTGGCACAAAAGTCCAATAATGAAAAGGGTTCAGATTGGGGAGGCCATTCCTCCCAATCACACCCCTCCAGGTGTCGCTGTCATGTCCCATGTGGGAGTCCCCAAGCAGAATGACAGAGTCCCCGAGAGGGGCACCATCCAGCACCCCTGTCAGAGATGCCAAGAAGGCAGGATTCTCTGCACCGTTGTTCAGCCAGTAGGCCAAAACAATAGTCAGAGACTTCTCTTTAACCTAAAAGCACAAGGAAGCAACCCTCTCATCAATCGGGGTAAACCCCAACACAACACTACTTAGCTGGGGTAGGTGGGCGGCAAGTAAACCCACCCCAAACATACAGTCTTTCTTAACTTTAAAACACAACCCAGGGGTTGTGGGGATCTTCTGCTAAGCCTGCAGGCTTCAGACAGTGGGGAAAAGCCACTTTGTTAGGGATACCGTCTCTTATTGGGGACTCTTTGGCTCAAATTCTTTTCTGCAGACGCTCAGAGTGAATGGTTAAGGCAGTTAGTGACATTTTCAGACACAATATGGACACCAGGTACACTTTGTGTCCAAAGTGCAGTCTTTTAGTAGGCCAGCTGTGACTCCTCCTTCATGGAAGCTGCGCAGGAGGATGGGTTAATGCTGTGCATTGTGGGATTCAGAGTTTTTACTAGGCTATTTTCTGGGTGTAGTTCAGTCCTTGTTCCCCATTGATGGGCCCCAGCAGCTGTAATTTTATACCCTTTCATACCTATCATTGTTATTTTTTATAACTGTAAAGTATAAATAAAAACCATCTGCATATATATACATTCACACATAAATATATATACATTCACACATAAATATATATATATATATATATATATATGTGTGTGTGTGTATATATCTTTATATATAAATATCTATCATCTATCTATCTATCTATCTATATACATATATATATGTCATATTGCTACAGTATGTGCAGCTGCAACATGGTGAAGTATTTCTTGTCAAGTACCACAATGTACAAAAACTGGTACAGTAAAGCACATTATTTGTCACATCAGATACATTGTCAAAATTTCAGTAGAAAAAAATTGAAAAACCTGGTCAGCAGGTATAAGAAAGGTCTGATTGCAGTAATGTCAATAAGGATTTTCCCCCCTGATATTTTTAAAAGGGTATAAATATTTTTTCAATAAAATTATTGTTTTTTTAACTGCTACTTCTTGTTTTAGTTTTTGTTGAGATACGCCTGTCTCATTTCCTATTTGAAACATACTCAAATGGCAATAATAAGTCTGTTTTTACAGAGGCATGAATATTTTGGACTTATATGTGCATTGTCCCATAAGAAAACGTTTTGTTGAGAAATTCAAACAGTAGCTCTGAAATGCTCTGCTTAAAAAAAGCAGTGTATTTTGTAAAATTAACTGTATTGGTATTTTTCCAAAAACAAACCCGGAGCATGAAAAAGACCCCTACTCATTCATAATTAATAATAATGACTGACTCCTGCTTTTGTTTGTAATGCAACTAATAATTAGCATTTTTCACATTACTTACAAAAAAAGACCCTGCCAAAGTAGTTTCCCTCTAGAGTCAATGTTATATTAATTCCCTGATGAAGCAATTTTGTAGCCTATAATAGGCAGTGTTTACACCACATTTGTTGCCAATAGACAAAAGTGAAAACTGCTGATAATGATTGGTTCTGGCATCAGTAAATGCTTTTATGTAAATGTCTGTCCATAAAATGTGACCTGGTAACAAAAGCAACTTGTGATGAGTGTACAGCTAAATGCATTAGTGGATCAATTAAGCACTAGTCTTCCTTTGCTTATGTTGCTATAGCAACTGACCTGCAAATGTAGAGAAAAAATAATGGAAACCCAGAGAGTGAATATTAAATCCTGCATATTTCTAGCTTTCCAATGTGCCTCCAGCATGAGAACAAATACATCAGCTTGGTAGGATTTGTTTAGTAATTTAATCAATAAACCTTTTTAAAACATATCACTAAATATTATATGTATTATATAAGAAGATTTGAATTAGAGAAACATATCTAATGTTAACATCCTTCTGTATAGACTCCAGATGACCAGGTTTACAATTTGCTTTATTTCTTAGTTTATTTATTTGTCTTCATAGTTCCAAGAAATATACAGTTAAACCCAAAATGATTCATACCCCAGATTAAAGTTTAAAATTATTTCTATCCCACCAAGAAGTTTGTTTCTGGTAGAAAATTAGACAGGGATCAATAATAAAACAGTATACAACAAGTATTAACTTAATTTAGCAGTTGTTTATTTAGATTTGATTAAAACAAATGGCATGTAAGGCGGCACAGTGGATCAATTGTTAGCACTGGCCTCATGTGTATCTGCATAGAGTTTTATATTTCTTTGTTTTAAATCTGCATTTTACTGTTTGTTTATTTCTATTGTTGCTTAAACTTACCTGGAATTCAATTTTGGACTTTATCCTCCAATATGTAGTTGATTTAACCATGTATATTTTTTGAAGCACCAGTGAATTTTGTCAAAAACAATAATTTCTCAACATAGTATATAATATTTAAAATTTTAGTGATGTATTCCTTCAGCATGCATCACTTATCTTGAACTGTGTTTGGTAGATATTAAGCTGTAGTCTTTGACATTATGTTAGGAATCACCTGGAACTGCATGTAAACACAGAAAAAAAAAACCCAATGATATTATAACACGTATAAATTCTGTTGGGATTACAATAATTTAGAAATGAAACTGGAAGGAGATTCAAGGGTTCTGTATTCCAGGTACCATTACCATGGCAACTTGATTCCTGCAGAAAAAAATGAGAATTTCCTAAACATAGCTACTCCTTCAAAGACAACTTGGGTTTATTATGTTGTTTCTAATTTTTATGACGTAATTAGGTAGCAATACGCTTGGGTGACAAATAAAAGCCTGTCATTGTGTTGAGCAAAGCCAAGAGTCATCAAATGATAGTCAAATGGTTGTGCTGTTATCAACAAAACAGTGAATACCACAACTCTATCTCTATTAAAAAGTCTGTGAATATCTTGATATTTTCACAAATGCAGTCCATACAAGTTTTTAATTTACCTGTGGGATGGTATTGGTCTAGAGTCTTTTCTTCAAGTTGTATATAAATGGTGATACATTTTTAATATTGCAAGCTACAAACTAATTTATGATCCTATGATGCTGTGGTTCATTTAAACTAAAATATCTTGGTATTCAGACACACTCTGGATTGGCGCTGACTAATAAAACGAATTTAAACTGAACTGAATAATGAGTTGTCTGGTATCTCAAAGTGATACATTACAATTACAAACAGAAAGAAACTGTAACCTCTCCCTCCCATTCACTGTGGGCATACTGTGCTGTGTAGTATTTAGGTCAGTCAGAAACCTGCTGTTTTAGTAAATGCACTACGGCTAATCAATCGTGTGTGTAAGTCCAACAGCAGAAACAGTGAAATCCTCCTTCATGTAATTCTATGACTTAGAAATGGCCTGAAGACCAAAGTATGCAAATTGTGATGATAAATTCCCTGCAATTTTGTCTCTGAGGATAGGATAATTTTCTCAAACATAGTACCCTTGAGATAATTCAATGGATGGAGTGTCCCATCTCAGCTGAAGTACAGGGGTCATTAAGTGTTGTTGTGGGGAGGTAACTGCTGGGATGGACCTAAGTTCCCCACCCCCGATGCGTATCTCTCTATTTACACAGAGCAATTTTTGTCACTGCAGTACCTGTGACTGTTAGATTGCCAGTTTACTACAGTTTCCTATATTTGGGATTGTAAGAAGTAACAACAGGATATATTACAAACAGCTTTTGAAAGAAAAAAAACTTGGAAAAATTGTCAAAACTTTTAAACTTGATAAACATACTTTAAGGCACCATCACTGCCAAACCACTTAATTTTATCACCACTAAGACCCCTGTAACAAAGCCAAGCAATGTGACATGTTAGTGCCATGAATCCAATCCATTCATAAACAGAATCTATTTTTCCTCGGGTGATGAAGTATTTATTGCACCTCAAGTCTGGGGAGTGTGGTTCAGAGCACTCTGCTAGAGGCCCAAATGGATTTTCAACTATGGACCCTAAACCTTTCAACCCACAATGCGTCTGAATAGCAGTTAGAGGTTGCCATGCCAACCCCATCTAGAGGGACATTTCAGTTGCATCAGTGAGAAAGCTTGGCCAGATGTCTCCAACGATTTACTCTGAAAAGATTCACGATTCGCAATGCTCATTAGAGAGCAGCAATCAGAGGAACAGAGACATATGTAGCTTTCCTGTATGGATGACACACTTCTCCATCTTTCTTCCACCTTTAAAATACAGACAAGACAATCGTCTCAGACACAGCATGTTTCTGGTGTGTTATTTTTTATTATTGTCTTGTTTCTGCATTTGTATCATGCTCATTTCACTCTGCATCTGACATGTTCGAGCAGTGTAATAAGGCGTTTGACAGAAATAGAAAAATGCAAAAGAGCTTTGTGTCTTATTATTTCAACTGTAGAAAAGTGAGAATGTACGTAAAGCAACAGCTTTATGTAGTGCTGAAATCACTGTACACTAATATACATTATTCATACACATTGGACTTGGACAAAGTCTTGGATTTTATGTGACACAAACACACAGTAGCAATGTAAAGGGGAAGAAAAAGAACATTTTTAGTTTAGGTGGTCATCCACCTAAACTAACAGACCAGGTAAGGAGAACATTAGTCAGAGAAGCAGCTAAGAGGCCCATGGTAATTCTGGAGGAGCTGCAGAGAGAAGTTTGTGCATGACAAGTAGGGAACATAGCAGACAAGGAAGAAGGTTCTCTTCTTACTTGAGACCACAGTATGTGTGGCAAAAAAGCACTTCACAACATCCTGAACTCCCCCTGAACCATGATGGTGGCAGCGTCATGCTGTGGGGATGCTTTTTTACATCAGGGACAGGGAAGCTGTTAAGAGTTAAGATGAATTGATCTAAAAGCTGAGTGATCAACAAATAATCAAAAGTACAAGGAAATAGTTTAGATTTAAACAGATATTTATATGTTAGAATGGTCTAGTCAATGACAACATCAAAATGCCACCCTGCGAACAGGTTTTCTTCCAGGATGTTTAGCATTTAGCTCCGCCCATGTTCCATTTAACTCTGACCTGCATCCCTGTCAGTGTTGAAGAAAGGTATCTACACAGTATGGTACTGCCACCAACATTTTTCACCGTGGGGATGTATGCTGTGTCCTCTAAGTAGCTTGTAGCAAACCTGAGGAAAGGACTTTCTGTGGCTGTCTTTCAACAATGGCTTTCTTCTTGCCACTCTACAAAGGCCAGATTTTGTAGTGCACAACTAATAGTTGTTCGGTCAACAAATTTGCCCACCTAAGCAGTGGATCGCTGCAGCTCTCCCAGAGTTACAATTGGTCTCTTGACAGCTTTGCAGATTAATTCTCTCCATTAGATGGACAGCCATGTCTTTATAGGCTAACAGTTCTGTCATACTCCATATTTTTGTTTTTAGATGATAGATTGAACGAGATATTCATGATTGAGATATTTTCTTGATTGTCATGATGCTGTTCGTTCACTAACTCTAACAATTATCTAAAGTCAAAGAAACAATACAAGATTTTTAGTTTGATTTAACCAATAAATCCAAGTTGGTAAAAGTATGCACCAGGCTGCACTTTGGGAGAAGTCGGCTGTTCCCCTCAAACACTATTGTATGTGTGGGGGGAAAAGTTGCTGTCAGTCAAACATGTTTGAATTTTTTAAAGATATTCTGGTTACAATTGGGTCGTGTGACCCAGCTGATATGTTTGTTTTACACTGGAAACGCCAGAGGATTCATTTGACTCCTTGAGCCTGCTAGTTTATTTCTCTTAAACTTAAACTTCTGTGGTTCATATATTTTCAATTCAATTCATTTTTATTTATATAGTGCCAATTCACAACACATGTCGTCTCAAGGCACTTCACAAAGGGTTTGGAATGGTATAGGGTTGTTGGGGAGGTTAGATTAAACTACTGAGTGTTAGAGTTTGGCCATTTTAGAATGGGCTATGTGTAGGGGTACTAAGTAAAATAATACACTGATAAAGTGTGTCCATGTAGAACCCACTGGTGGGCATTGTTATACTAAAAACCACAAGGATTGGGGGTACTTCTTGCAAGCTCTGCACACATCCTCGCACACAGCCCCTGTTTCAAGCACCCCCGCCGCATTCAGCAAGGCAAAGGCCCCGCTCAACACCACCCCAGCCACTGCGTACGAGCACAACAGAGTAAACACCACCGAGCCCTGTACTCACCAGATCCCCCAAACCAAGCCAAGACAGGCCGAGGGCCCCAACTATGCCCCCGTAACAACACAAACACACCACATCCCCACCACTGCAATGATGGCAACTTTACATCCAAAACGAGGACCCAATCCCCAACAATAGACGCTGTCTACTGGTGGGGGGTGGGGGGCAGATCAAAGGAGATTCCCCATCATCTTGAACTTCTCACAAAGCTGCTTGGCTAGTTGCCTGTAGGCCGGTCTGCAGGTCTACTATTTTATCCCTGATGTCCTTACACAGCTCTCTGGTCTTGGCCATTGTGGAGAGGTTCTAATTTGTTTGATTGAGTGTGTGGACAGGTGTCTTTTATACAGATAACGAGTTTAAACAGGTGCAATTAATCCAGATAATGGGTGGGGAACAATAGGGCTTCTTAAAGAACTAACAGGCCTGTGAGAGACAGGATTCTTACTGGTTGTTAGGTGATAAAATGCTTATCTTATGCAATAAAATGCTAATTAATAATTAAATAATATACAAACTCGAGGCTGATGCAGAAGTGATAACGGAAGAGCTTATGGTGACCCCAAAATGGAAAGCAATCAAAAGGCGTTTCCCCCGTTTTCGGAACAACCCATTCAGTTTTTCAAATACTGGACTGGAATAGGTTTGGCAGTGGCAGATAGTCATCCTTAAAACATATTTCAAGTGCAAAGATGATAATGATAGCACAATAAAATCTTATATTATGAATATGTGCAGCAACTTAGTAAAAGATGGAAAATGTCTAACATTGACAGGCTTTACTTTTAAAATTCCACATCAGATCTTGATAAAATTCGATGAGTGTAATCTGGAAGTGTTCTCCTGTTATCCTAAAGTGAGCGTAATCACTGGAAACAAACCGTTTACTTGCAATAAACACAGCAACTTATGGAGAATAAATGTAAGATGTCTCATTTTTATTTGTGAATAGTCTTAATTTTGAAATTCCAAATCAGATGTTGGTGAAATTTTATGAGTGTTATCTGGAGGTGTTCCTCTGTCAGCCTGAAGTGAGACTGGTCACTTGAAACAGTTTTGTTTTAATAAGTGTGGAAGCTTATGGAATATAAAATGGATATTCCCTAAGCTTCCACACTTATTAAAACAAAACATCAAATAAATGTGGTCATTTGTGTGTTCAAATTGTGAACACACAAATGACCACATAAAACAGTGAAAAAATAAAAATGTCATATCTACATATTCACGGGAGGATTCAAAAATATCTAATATAAATAACAGCAAGTAAGACAACAACCAACGCGAGTCAGTACATATAAAAAATATTCCTTTTACTAAGGTCTCAGCAAGCGCCATAATTCATCACCACGTGAAGGTTGATTTGACTGTCGTTTTCAAATTGGAAGCTGGCTTGACTGCAGCAAAACAGCAGCAGCAACCATAGCACCGTCTTAGGGGCTTTACAGCGGGTCTGGCACCCTTGTTGCAACCTATGGCACCCTCTGGCACCTTTGTGGTCATGGACTTCTGCAGAGTGCCAGCGTGATTTTAAGTAATTTCTTTTAATTTTCTGTAACATCACAGTAACCATTCATGATCTATAATAAACCGACTGTTTATGGAATGTCTGTTCGTCATCCGTTTAGCACGTTATACATACATATAATACAATTTAGGACATAGTTTCCATCTCAAGTAAATACATTCACCTTGTGTTATGGGTCTAACACTGTTTTTTAAATAATAAACATCATCATTTGAAAGTAATTACTGACTAACAGTCAATAGCTAATAACTTTAATGATAACCCAACCGATAATCAGAATTGGCTTCAGCAAAAACAGCGGCAGCTGTGTGACAGCCTCTTAGAGGCTCTTACAGCTGGCCTGGAACCCTCTACTGGCAGTGGAAGTGCATTTTCTAGTTGCCACTGCCACAAATTGAGCTTGCTTTCTCTAAGATTCTAAGGACGGACCAGGTGAAAAACAAAACAGCCTTAATCTACACATATGTGTGCCACAAAATGGGCAAAGCAGCACTCGATTGCTGTCCATCTTGGGTCATCATGAGAGCTCCTGTTATCACTTCCAGGTAGCCTCGGAGTTGGAACATCTCTTCCTGGTTGATCTTGTCATTTGTAAATGTGTTTCGGGACTTGTAAAAGTGTTTCACATCTTGTAAAATTGTTTTTTGAAATGTGATTTTTGTCACAAGCCTTGTAAAAGTGTTTCAGATTTTGTAATGTTGCTTTGCATTTCCCGGCCACCGTATAAAGTGGCTGGTTCTGCCACTGGTTCTGTTAGATCTCAGTGCTGTATTTGATACAGTCGACCATAATATTCTCTTAAAAAGGCTGGAATATGCTGTAGGGATCAGGGGAACAGCGCTAGGCTGGTTTAAATCTTATCTGTCTGACAGATTCCAGTTTGTTCATGTAAATGATAAATCATCTTTAAACTCCAGGGTTAATTGTGGAGTACCACAGGGTTCTGTACTTGGGCCAATTCTCTTTATATGCTTCCAATAGGTAAAATTATCAGGCAGCATATGATAAATTTTCATGTTACGCTGATGATACTCAGCTTTACTTATCCATAAATCCTGATGAACCCAACCAGTTAGATAGACTACAAGCTTGTCTTGAAGATATAAAAAAACTTGGAATGATTTATATATTTTTGTTTCTAAATTCAGACAAGACAGAAGTTGTCGTCTTGGACCGGAGTCTTTAAAAAAGAAAACTCCTTAGTCAATCACTTAACGTGGATGGCATTAAATTGACCTCTGGTAATAAGTAAAGAAAACCTTTTGTGTTACTTTTGACCAGGACATGTAATTTAAATCCCCATATTAAACAGGTTTCTATAGGATTTCCGTCTTTCACCCAGAACTATTGCCAAAATTAGAAATATCCTATCCAGGAGTGACGCTGAAAGCTAGTACATGCATTTGTTACTTCAAGGCGGACTATTGTAACATCTTTACTATCAGGATGTCCACAAAATGCAGTTAAAAGTCTTCAGCGGATTCAAACATGATGCAGCAAGAGTTCTGATGTGAAAATTAAAAAGAGAGAATCATATTTCTCCTATTTTAGCTTCCCTTCATTGGCTCCTTGTTAAATCCAGAAGTAGAATTTAAAAATTCTCTCCTCACATGAACACACCCTTAATGATCTAGCTCCATCTATACATCAGAGATCGATTTGTTCATATTTTCCTGAACAGAGCACTTCGATTCTCAGACTGCAGTTTATGGTGGTTCCTAGAGTCTCTAGAAGTAGAATGGAGGCAGATCCTTTAGTTATCAGGCTCCTCTCCTGTGGAACCAGCTCCCGGTTTTAGTCCGTGAGGCAAACACCCTGTCTACTTTTAAGGCTAGGCTTAAAACTTTCCTTTTTGATAAAGCTTATAGTTAGAGTGGCTTAGTTTATCAGGGAGGGAGCCTTCCTCCCTCCCTGTTGGATGGAGTAAGGGGGAGTCAGGTTTAGCCTAAACTGGCTCAGTTATGGTTGAGGTATCCCAATCCTTGTGGTTTTTAGTATAACAATGACCATCAGTGGGACCCTTTGTGGGGTGCCTTGAGACGACATTGTTGAAAAAAGCGCCGTTTACCTAAATAATCTGAACATAAATTTTCTGTGTAGTTATGCTCCTATAGGCTTAGGTTGCTGGAGGACATAATGACCACTTTCACCCCTTTCGCTACGTTCTCACACTACTCTCCATTTTGCATTATTTGCTGTTATTTCAGATTTTAACGTTTGTTCTCTCTCTTTCTTCTCCTAGAAGCCACACCTGGCCTGACTCTGTGTCTACCTGTGGCACCTTTCTGGAGAGGGGCATCGTCCGAGCTTCTGCTGGCAACAACTTAATGCTCACCCTCTACAGATGATCCACATGGCCCTGTCTTTCAGTGTTTAACCCTTTCTCTCTCCTAGATATGGCGATTGACAGAGCTTTTACTGTAACTAATTATATGTGCTCTCTTTCAGACTCTAACCTTGAAAACTGGCTCAGAGTTTATCTGTTCCTTCTCTCCACTGTCGATACATGCATGCTCAGTATGAGGGATTGCTGCAACTAACTCTGACTGCACTGTTCAATGGTTAGGACTAATTGGAATGTATGTACCTGACTTTTGTGAAGTGCCTTGAGACAACATGTGTTGTGAATTGGCGCTATATAAATAAAACTGAATTGAATTGAATAAAGGACATCTGGATAAAAGCACATTGATTACATTAAAATTTAATTACAGTTACCATAAAAGCATGTAAGATTTTTTTCTAAGGCTGCCTCATTTAGCACCTAGTTGCTGTGTTAGAAATTTGTCACAAATTTTATTTCTAACACTTCTGAGATCCAAGGGAACTCTGACACACAGCAATAGTTGCATAAGTATGCCACCAATGCCTGTTGACACATATTCTACACATATTAAGGATAATTTTGGAAGCAGCTCACTACCATCTAGTAGGCAGAGTTATATGCAATTATGCATAATTTTGCTACATTGCATACAAAATAATTTAAATTTGAACACTGTACAGAAGGAAATGCACATAATAGATGTCTGGCAATGTCTATGACAGACATCTATTATGTGCATAGACATATTGGGTTTTCTATGTATAACGTTTTAGCCTAAGTTGTCTTTCAATCCATTCGTTGTCTTTACCTGCTTATCCTTGCAGGGTAGCAGGTTCCTGTCTACAGCAGTCATTGGGCAGGGTACATCTCAGACAGGTTGCCAGTCCAACACAGAACAAAACACAGAGGTCAGGACAGACAACCATGCAAGCAAAACAAAACTCACTCTCAGGATGAGGGGGGCATGAACAATACAATAAAAAGGCATGGACAGGCAGGCAAGACAGACGTGACATGACCAGAGGAACTGAAATGTTTCCGTAAGGAATGAACAGAATGAGGGTGTAGATGTATGGCGAGACACAGGTGAAAACCAAAAGCTGATTGATATGGTGCAGGTGGGCCGAATGAAGCTGATTGCTTTACAGAGACAGAGAGGGAAAACAAAGCATGGCAGGAACTAAATACTACCCGGACATAATCAAATCTAAGAAACATAGCAATAACAGAACATAATCCAGAAACCAATATGAACATAATACAACCATCAGAAGAAACCAAAACAAAGCACCACTAAAACAATAAACAGAAGCAGGTTCCAAAACTCAGCTGTGAGAAAAATAAGAGGAAAAACCCGCAACCAAAAACCAAACACCCCCAAATCATAACAGCACTGTTCCACCAAGCAGCCACTAATGACTTGTGTATGTTAAAATACCTTTTTCATAGAACCACAAAGAATGTGTTAGAAAAGCATTTGCTGTGCAGTGTGACAGCCACATTGTGATGCTGCAAAGTGAAGTATGACCTTCACATAAACATGTGAGGCTGTCTTGACAAAAGTCAAGGTGCCCTTGGGCAAGAAAGTGGACGCCACATTTCCCTGATGCATTTATCTGTATGTGTGCTATGTGTGTGTTTGTGTGATACGTGTCTGTGCGTGAGTGTGTGTGTGTGTGGCGGGGGGGGTGGGGGGGTGGGAGTATACCTCCTGCAGGACTACAGAAAACAGCCACACTGTCTTAACAATGTCTTATTAAAACGTATTAGGGCACAGCTTGAGACTCTTAATGAAAACCCAGAAAAGAACTAACAGACATTTACTACATGCTTGATGTGTTTCCAGCAGGTTGGTGGGAAGATGTGGCAATGATAGCTTTACAAAGTGCATCCATATTGTGAATTTGCCACCGGTTTTTGTAAACCTTTTTTGCCTTCATTTGCAAATATTTTCAATGGCTTTTAGCTTAGGGATCATGCAGGTTGGTCCAAAAGAGGAACCTAATCCTATTGAACGAAATCCTGTCACGGTTTTTGGCTCTACAGCACTGTTCTGTTGGAAGATGCAGTGATCACTGCACTTCTGAGGGCCCACAGCACAATTTTCCACAAAGATTTTTTTGATCAGCTAATGAGCAGGCTGTTTGAGTTTACAAGCAGTTTTCAATAATTTACTTTCTTCATTTTGTGTTTTTGTTGTTGTTTTTTGTCTCTTGCCCTTGTTTCTTCTTTATTGCATTTTGAAGCTCACTGTCTAACTTGTAGCTATCTAGCAGCACAGCTTATACATACTCGTAGTGTTTATAGCCTGATCATTGGAGTTCAAAAGCTAAATCAGTTTGATGTTTAGGAGTTATAAGACCAAAAATTAAACACATTACTATTTGAAAAGATAAGAAAATGCATCAAATACTCAAAGGTCACCTTAAAATAAAAAAAAAGCTCTATTTCAAACTGCTGATGATGCAGGTGTCCCAGACTGATCCCATTCACTTCAAGCAATTTGTGAATAGGATGAAAGGCTTTGCATTGGTTCTGACATTCAGAATGCAAAAGAAAGTTATCCTAAAATAATGATTTTATATTGAATCATGAATGTTGTTATTATTACAATATAGCTAAATAGCATTTGTGTCCATACATGAACTGACAACAATGTAGCCAGGGAACCTCTAATAATAGAGATGGGAGTAGGTATTTTAAGAAGCCACTTGTTGCCGCTCTTAAACTGTTGACTTTCCTCTACAGACTTGTTTCTAATCAAGCCTTTGTCTCACTCAGAGATAAGAGCTTAAATACATTGCCAGCTCATGCTGATTATCAGTTCAAGTGTTACGCATCATGTGTTTGTCAGCACATCATTAGAGGACAGCGGAAAGCTAATTAGTTGTTTATGGAGAAGGCTGATTAGAAGCTGGACCTGCATTGTGTGGGACCATGGGATCCATGCAAAACGGCTGACTTCCTGCTCTAAGCCTTGTACCTCGTTTCCTCTTTTCATTCTCCCAAAGAAAGCAGAGCTGAAGAAAGTTATAAGCCAGTGAAAGACATGACAAAGCCTGTTCTTGACGACACAAAATTCAAGCAGTTTTTTTTGTGTGGCTTTTTTAAATAATGATTTCTCTAAGTTTCTGTTTTTCAAATGTCCTGCTGCTTAAGATTCATTAAGATGTGTAACCTTTGCTTCTTTTTATAGTAAAAAAAACAACATTTGTTATATTTTCCTCTGAGGCTAAAGCACAAAAAGAGACTTTTGCAATGCAATGCTTGGAACATAGTAAAATGTTGTCTCCTGTAATCTCCATCTTGTTTTTCTCCAAAGAACCTAGATGACTTCAGAGAATTTTGTCTCAAAGATGGATGCAAATATATGTCACTGAAGTAGTGTTTATATTCAAGCTGCAGAGTCAATGAGAGGGTAATGTTTTACTTTGCCTGTTGCCTGTTGCATATTGTTCTGTTTCAGATGTAATCCTGAACTCTGGATTTTTTAATATTTAGGACAAGCCATTTGTTCATGCTTCTAATAACAAGACACACTACAGGTGCTTTTAACATGCATGAAGCTTTTCTGGCAGGACAAACTGCAGCCTGAGTTTTTACAAATTATGAATTATGAATTTAAATAATTTTTAACCTCAGATTATAGATCTAAATACAGCAGCCTTCAGACATGAGCGCGAAATAAATAAACTAGATTTCTCCTAAAGTGTGGAGACATGAGGAAAAACAACTGGTGAACAGTTTTCAAAAGATTTAACTTCTTTTCAGTTTCTTTATTTAGGGTGAGGTTTTTCTTTGCAAGATATTTTCAGTATATCACAGCAGGAGACTGTGACTTGATCAGATGTGTGCAGAGAAAAGCAGGACAGGGGACAGAGGCTGTAGAGAAGGAAGGGAACACTAAACAAAGCCCAAAAACAAATTAAAGATCACTGATTGGAAACAATAATGCACAGAAAAATAAGAACTTATTTAGTAATCTTTTTTCTTATTGGTTGAGAGACAGTGGCATAATGCTCAGTTCTGTTTGAGCTGTGCTTGGACGGGGTTTGTTGTATTTAGCAGATCTTTGTAGATTAGACCATTCTGTCATCCTGTAAAATGTTGTCCTGTATGGCTCTTTTTCAAATTTTAGGTCCTGCACCTGTTAATGTCTCTGCACATTCCTGTGTGTGCGTGTGTGTGTGGGTGTGTGTGTGTGTGTGTGTGTGTGTGTGTGTTGTGTGTGTGTGTGTGTGAGAGAGAGAGAGAGAGAGAGAGAGAGAGATAGATAGAGAGAGACAGAATAATAATAACCTGTAATATTAAAATATTGGAATATTAATAATAATTCATGACCCTAACAACTACGTTAGTGTAAAACTCACTGATTATAGTAGGAGCTGTCTAAAGTGTTGACTTTTCATGCGTTAAAATGTGCCAAGCTTGTTGAACAGAATATGTAAAAAAAGACTCTTTGGCAAATGCAGTGGAATTTCATGTTACTAGTACGTGTCAATCTAAGTGTTGCTTGCATCAAATCCATTATTTTCTGTCAAAGACACAACCACTCCCTTTATCAATTTTCCCCCCAACGAAAAATTAGATGCGGGGCTTCAATGAAAAAAGATTTTACTTTTACAATAATTTTTAAAAGAACGGTAAATGTCGAAATATATATCTAAACCCGCAGCATATGTTTTTACTTGATAGATTACAGAAAATCCACTGAATTCAAAATTGTTCACCTATGTGTACATAGTGTACATATGTGTATATAGCTTCTACAGTATGTTGTATCATCATTCCACCCTGAAAAAAAATCTGTTGAAACAAGCAAAAAAAGCTTTTAGTTTTAGGTTTTAGTTTTAGGTTTTAGCAAAGTTGTGTCCAAGATGAATAGATGTAAATTTATGAGCGTATGTGGAAAAAATTAATCAATATTTTTTTTATGTTTTTTTTTGTTCCTCTTACCCAAAGTGTATTTCTACAGATGGCATATTACGATTATGGCTCCTCCCATAGCATTCTTAGTATTATTGCATTTGTGCAGAGAGAGGTAACTTCTTAAAGACAAGCAGAATAATGACACTGTCCATCCCTTTAGGCAATGCAAGGTAGGTTTGTTTGTACATTTCAGCAACAACACAATTCAAAGTGTTTTATATGATGAAAACACATAGGAAAAAAGTACATGGAATTAGCAAAATAAAGAAAAGTAAGACTACATGTTGAAATTATAATGTTTAACAGTCAAAAGCAACTCTAAATAAATGGGTTTATAACCTTCATTTAAAAGAAAAGGATTCAGCATCTTGGCAGCTACAGAATGCTGCTTCTCCATGTTTGGTTCTGGATCTGGGGATGCAGAGTAGACTTGAACCAGAAGACCTGAGTGGTCTGGAAGGTTTTTACAAAGCAAAATAC